>JAVQJD010047212.1:0-31479 GCA_036023655.1 Nannoperca australis | reverse complement strand
CCCCCCCCCCCCCCCCCCCCCCCCCCCCCCCCCCCCGGCAGAGAAAGAAAGAATGAAAGAGAGAGAGAAAGTGAAATACAAAGAAAAAGAATTACATAAAGACGAGAGTTCCTCCACAGTTTCTTAAACATGTTTTTACTGTGGTCCAGGCTGCCCAGGGGCTTTTGTTTGGGACCCACAGATCCCCACCGGGCATTGTGGGAGCAACTCAAGGCTGCAGTGGATTGTGGGAAAATTCACGGAACCAGTTACAGGATCAACCCTGGATGTATAAAGAGAACCGTTCATTCATATGAAAGCTGCTCAGTGGTGCATGAAGGCAAAAAAGTTTGACCTCCTGGGTATAAAGTTACCCAGATCCTCCGCATAGCTTCCGTGTTGTGCGGCCCATAGAGCAAGTGCACCAGCATTTCCTTTAGCCCCACCTCCCAACCGCTCACTATCAGGCTTACTCACAGGAGAGGCAGTGGGTCTATAACTCTGGATTTGGCTATTAGTGAATTTTACAAGGTTTAGGACATCATGGTTTAAATAAGGGCTATTTAAGTGTTTGAACTGGTTAGTTGTAACAAAAAAAAGATCAGCTGATTTACAGACGTCTCTTCACAATGTAAGTCTATGGGGAAAAAGTCTCTTGGGGCCAGTGTGCATCACACAACTGACCAAGAAGTTGTAATTACGTGGTTTGGCCACTATGTCAAATTGGCTTCGAAGCCTGGACTTCCTTGGGGCTTGGGATCAACACATGAATTAGAATATGGAACTGAGTTCCATCACCACCACTATCATCATCAGTGGACACAGCCCAATATTGTCTGTTCCTTTGTAACTATTCATGGCGCATACATTTTGCTTTAAGAAGTTGGTTATTTGCAACACATTTGGCCAACACAGGTCAGTTAGGGATGAAGTTGCATTATGTTGCGCCAAAGTTTAGCCAGGTTTAACTTCTGCAGACAACCTTGCTGAAGCTTCCGTGCAGCGTTCCCCTCTGTGCCAACAGTGGTCTCATGAAATGAATGAAGAAGCTACATGTTACACAGCGTAAATTTCCTCTTAAAACAGGTGTATAATCAGGTGATGTGTTGGTGAGATGAAATGGGATGTTGGTTTAGTCCCAGTTCACTGCCCCGTGTTAGCCTCTTGTGAGGTTGGAATGCCTTGACAGGAGGAGGGGGGGGGAACAGAGTATTATGGGGGATGGGAGTTTGGCTAGTGATCTCTTTCTTCCTCCCTTTCTGTCTATATCACACACACACACTCTGAGACTTGCCGTGCGGTTAACTGTAGCTCAAGTTCACTGTGGCTGAGTTCCGGGAGGCTGTGGTGTTGGAGGGCATTGGGGAGGGGGGGTGACGAGGAGGAGCAGTAATTAAAGAGCTTTGAAAGAGGGGCCCCTGCGCTCTGTTAGATGCATTTCACCCCCACCTCCCCCTCCCCATAATCCCCACAGGAATAAACAAATTGGGCTTTTCAGCCTGCAAGCTGGGCCTGGGGGCTCCTGTAATGGGATAGACAGGAGGTTTATGTGTGTGTGTGTCTCGGACATTGTGTGTGAATACGAGATATGAGAGACAGAGAGAACATGTGTTTTTGATCAGTTGTGTGTGTGTGTGTGTGTGTGTGTGTGTGTGTGTGTGTCCGTCCCTCCACCAGTGCGGTAAGTGGCTAATTGCTGGTGAATTGTGCAGACGGACAAAGAGACCTCAGTATCTGAACCAGATTATACTAGGACCTCTTTAACACCTGAGCACCTACACACAGCACCCAACTGTGGGTGAAGGGTTACTCTGATGCTGGAATCTTTGAAAATTATTTTTTTTACAGTTATTTGTATTTGTGGCTATCGGTTATGAGGTTAGCTGTTTTCCTTCCTTTTCTAAAAAGTCTGTTTATGGCCTTGTAAGCCTAAGGTTCTAGAGATGACAGATCTCAACAAATCTGAGTCCTGTTTTTTGTTTGTTACCTAATGTGAGGTTACCTGGCAGACACCTGCTTCCTCAATGAAACTAAACTACTGTTCCCCTTCCCTGTAGCTACTTTTTTTTTTTTTCACGCTCACAGCTTGATGTATATTTCCCAACCTGAACCCTCAGCTGGTACTAATCCAAATCTAATTGCGGCGACGGCATGCACCTCCAAACGTCCTAATCGGATCAGAAGCGCAGGAGCATGATGCCAGGCAGGCAAATGAAATGAAAGAGGGAGAGGTTATCTAAATCCTCATCTTAAAGCTGAAATGTGCGGTGCAATACACAGACGAGAACAACCAACACAACAGTTTTGATGAGAGCCGTGTGTGTATGTGTGTGGGACTACGTGTGTTTTTCCATCAGGTCCAAGATGGCCACAGCTGATCACAAGTGTGTGTTTTCTTTGGTGGGTAGGGGAAGTTTAAATGAATTCAGCCCCTCTACTCTTTATGAGCCTCAAGCACATCTCATTTCACTGGCTGTTGCACTTAAAAAAGAAAAACACCCCCCCTTCTCCTCTTCAGTTCCTCCACCTCCACTTCAGAGGGTTCTGCCATGCAAAGCAGCCAATGATTTACTAAAAGGTCCTTTAATCATTGCAGGTTTTATTCCCCCTGCCTGTCTGGAGGTCAGTAATCATCTTTTTTTTCCACACAAAGGGAGCTGTTTGTCGTCGGGTGGTTGACAGCAGGGAGAGCAGAGTCGAGAAGTTTCAGCTTGTCCTGCCGGTCTGATGAGGATCAGCAGGTTGTTCATTAAACATCACTTCAAGTCTTAGCTTTGTTGTTCTTCAGAATGTAGAGACGCAGATGTTGTTCCGTCACTGAGGAAGGAGGGGGTTTGAGATTTCAAAAAGAAAAAAAGGAAAAAACTGACAAAAACAGCGTTGAAGCTGGCATCCTGCTGATCCCCTTCCCTCTGCCTCAAAGCTGCCTTGACTAAAATATCTCTGAAAAACCTTGTCAGAGAGGAAATGGCATCGGCTTTTAAAGAAAGAAAACAAGTTTGTTTATGTCCCTGTCCTCCTCTCCTCCCCTTCATCACCATCCTCCTCCTCCTCCTCCTCCGTTCAGCTCCCCCAGATGCTGTTACAGTGAATGCCCAATGCCTGCTTACACCATACACATCTAATCTCCCAGCTTATAGTGGAGTCATGAAACGCTTCCTTTCGTATCCCATACAGGCCCCACAATCCCCCGCTTCATTCACTTCTACTCTACATAAAAATAGAAACCAAAAAACTGGGCTGCTCGGGTGGGTGCTAGAACAGAAGGAGAACAAGAAGAGCAAGACGTTGGTTATGCTCATATCCGTCTTTAATCAAAGTCCTGAATATTCCATCAATGGTGTTGTGTTTCTGTGTTACTGCCAGCGTTCCTCCTCCACAATCCTCTCTTGCAAAGCTCTGTGGTTTGTAAGTCTTTTTGCACGTATCCTCTGGTTTTTCCCCCTGTCACCTCTAAAGGGGGTTGCATCTTGTCTGTGTGAAGGTAAAGATCTTCAGATGCTGCAGAAGGAGGGAGAAGCACCACAGTGTTCTGTGACAGCTAGTCAGTATGTTGGGGGGGATAGAAAAGGAGAAAACTCAGAAATAGTAAATAATCTTTCTCTGTACCAACTCTGATTTCTCTGCATGAGCAAGACTTTCAGTCCTTCCCTTTTCTACTTTGTATTGAATCTACTCTCTGGCCTGTGCATCATCAATAATCTCATACTTCAGTGAGACTGAAGTGATTGTTATATAAAAGTGTTGCTGTGAGGAGAAATTCATATTTCTCTTTTTGGTGAAAATGTGTAAAAATAATTTAAAGAATAATATGGAATGGAAACCAGAGTGGTTGGCTGCTGCTTCTGCTTTGAGAAACGTAGCATAGTGTGTTTTGATTCTATCCATTCTGATCCTGATTTTATTTCCTCAAACCCAGTTTCCATCAAATCCTGGCAGTGTCCCACATTCATTAATTAATGTGTGGCGGTCCGCCATACATTAATTTATTCCGCCAAAGTCTCACAATGAAGCAAACATTTTTTTTTCCATCATCTCTTACTCTGGGTTAAACTAGAGAAACAGGGCTAACCGGTGAGCCCCAATTTGTCTATGTGAGCCATTTACTTCTGTCTGTAAAACTAATACACTAGTTGTAAGAGATGTGGATGGTCTCCTCTTTTGCATGGCACATTGCTTATTCCACTTGTGTATATATATATCGATCAATTCTCACTCACTCACCATCGTTTCAAAACTAAACTTATGAAAAATAACTTCTCTCCTCTTATCATAAAAACAAACCCTGTGTCTGTGGGAGAGAAACAAATATATCTGCCTTATGTACAATTTATCACATTAATAAATATATTCATATATTGCGGTAGGTGTGTTTCCGATTGCATGCCAGCATAGGCCATTATACTGAGTCTATTGATTTTTACATAAAAGATATTGCTTAATGTAATCTATTAGCCATGATTTTTCTTTTGGAGCTATAATAATCACATTTCTACCAGAATCTTTGTTTTTTGGGTGGATTGTAGACAGGCACAGATGTCTTACACTCATTACTGGGAATACAAAACAGTATTGGTGCATTGGTAGAAAAATACAAGGTTTATAAAGAACTTAAGCCTATTTCACCATAGGTTCCATTTACAGCAAGTTTAAAACTGGCCCCAGGTAAGCTGGCTACTATGTGGGTCCATTTTGGAGTGGCAAGTTATTATGTCACATAAGTTATTATGTCACATCTACTGTTTTATATCTATGGTTTCAGTTAATTGGTTAACTAGCTAGTGTAGATAAGAAAATGGGAAAATGTTTTCTAGTGTCACTTGCAGCTGCCAGTTTGAATTTGTGCGTGATGACTTATATCTTACAAGCTGCAGGTATTTGAGTAGTATTACTGCCAGCTCTCATTTACAGTGAGTGTCAGATGTCAAATTGTCCCGTTCACTCGGAAGATGTCTGCGATGGGTACAGACAGCTGCTGACCCGCACCCAGACTCGGGGTGAAAGAGGCAGCTGCCCGGTCAGGCTCCGAGATAACGCTGCCTTCTGCCTTCTACTTAGAAGTGGTGAACAGCCCACAGCAAGTTCTAGCTCTTGTTTTTCTCTAGCTGTTGTTTGATATTGAAAAATGTTGCACATTTCCAATCCATTGTTAGCGTAGCTGGTAGAGTTCTAACTTGGCATGTTTACTATATTACGTGAACGCGATATTCACGTAATAAAAACAAGGAGTGAATAGTCGAATATTGGTATTGAACAGCCGACTCATTTGATTGAGGAGGGTACAGCATTAGTGCTGACGCATGTGTAGACAGCTCACTAGATCCAAACTTTGGTTTAAGGAAAATCTATAAAGTGCAATTTAAAAGCAAGTTCTTTAATAAATACCCAGTTCTTTGAAATGTGGAACTGAACAGAACTAGTTGTCAACATGCAACGCTTGTTGCTCTCTGAATGTATGTTAAAGTGCAAAAGTGCAATAAAATAAGTTTGATACAATCATAATTTATAACCCTAATTACTATAACTAACTACTAATTATTATTATTAGTTTGCAACATACTTAACAATTAATATTTTTCCAAAAACCTGGCAGCCCTAAACACTGCCTCATCCAACAATAATAGACAATCATTTCAGTTTATTCATCAAAGATGAAGATGACAATGTTACGTCATGACTGACTGACGCATCAGCCAGGTGATCAAGGAGGCAGTGTGTTTGTCTGTTCTTGGCAGCCTGCGGGAATCTGAGACGACAGGCAAGCCCAAGCAGGCCCAACGCTAAGATCAGACCTCAGGCAACCCTTCTTGTGTCTTCTCTCAGTCTGGCCCATATTACTCTGCCCGTATTGTGTGTGTGTGTGTGTGCGTGCAGCAGTAGCCCAGACAGGTCCATTCGTTTAATCAAGGTTGGCTGAAAAAAGACAGCAGGGATCTTAACATCACGCTCGCTGGGGGGAAGAGCTGTCAGTCAGCTTCAGGAGGGGGACAGCCAACAGAGCAACAGAAGAAGAAGGAGGTAGGAAGGAAAAAGGAGAAGGGAAGGAGGCATAAATAAAGAATGCTAGAGATTTAGGACAGCAAGATGGAGGTGGAGAGGACAGAGCAGAGCAGATAATTGAGGCGTGTGTGTGTCAGAGAGCGATTTACTCTGTCCTAACAGTAAAATATTACGCTGTCATTCCATTTGTTCGAAGGCAGACGGTCTCTTAGGCACCATTTGTTATGGCTGAGCCCGAAACAAATTTACCTGAATGAAAGAATGTGATGACTGCAAGACGGACACGTCGTGCTCACACTGTTGATGCATTGCCAACAATAATATGCTGAAGAATGACCTTCATCTTCACTCCAAGATACAAACACGACAGAATGGGTTTTTGCTCATGTGAAACTTTGGACTTATTTGTAGAAAGATCTTTTTGTTTTGTATTTATGTTGCAACCTTTTTTCAGCCATTTTTTTAGCTTATTGCAAATGTATGTAGAAGTAACAACAAAAGCTTTTCTACAGAAATGACAAAAATGTCCCTCTTACTACATGTCCTGCTCACTATTCCTTAATAACCAAATTAAGGGATCTTTACCTTTGTCTACCATAATGGGTAGAGTTATATAACCCCTGAACAAATGTCTTACCTAACAATTTTGTTTTTAAGAAAATGAACATCATCTTTGTAAGATATGAACATTTTTAGTTGTTGATTTGTTCAACAATTTGAGTTCCCACAGTGTATTATAGAGGAGGCAGGCCACCTCACTGACAATAAAGATTGCTTCTGCTAATCAGAAAATGATTATGCTTCTATAAAAAAACCTTCATAAACTAACTGAAAGATCAAGCCTTTTTTCTCTGGCCATCATTTCTATTAGTAATGATAACCGTGTACCTATCAAAGTAATAGCTAAGATCAGTAAGGTTGTAAAGAAGCCAACATTTTAGCCTGATAATCCAAATTAAAGTGAACGTACTTGAAATGTCAGTAATAATCCCTCATTTCACAAGAAAATTGAAAGGCGGCACATCTTCGGTAGTTCAACGTCTAGAAACTGATGGCTGTTTTTACATCCGACAGTTTGGGCAATAACGATACCAGTTGGTTTCTCTTCCAAATAAGTTTGTCTAAACTGGGTTTTTAAAAGAAACATCAATTAGCTTGGTGAGAACGAAGTCATTATTACAGATGGAAATGAAGGCCCAATCTATGAAGCAAGACTGAAAGTGTAATAAGCTGGGATGTCTTCTTTGCTATCATCCTCTCGCTGCTTTTGTTCTCTGCTCCTTCTCCATCATTACACTGGTGCTGTGTTGGGTGATGACTTGATCTGCTGAAGCTGCTGTCACGAACTGACAGGGGGGGGCACGTTAAGATTGATGTCTTCATATTCCGAAATGCCTTGGGCCAAATTTAACGTTTATTAAGTTACATCTTGATTTTTCTTTTATGAGGGTCTAAAACAGGATACCAGGCGCAGCATGCCTGGCTGATATTAAACAATAGACGATGGCTTGGGACTGAAACACGCACACTCTTGATTGTTTTAGTTTTTATTGTTGAACAAGGTGGGGAGCTAAACTCGAAGAATGGGATTATGTTGTGATTCTAATGATTGCAGCGTCTCCAAATGGAACTTTGATGAGGGTTGTGCATCCACCTCCTCGTGGCTGTTGATCCATTAACAGTTGCCATAACACTGGGTTGTAATTATCCTCCAGCCAGAGGGGATACGTAACTGCACCTCAGACTGACAGGGCAAATGTTTGTGCTGTCTATTTAAACGGGAGGTTTATTAGGGAAGTAGAGTGGGCTGTTGTCATTTCTACTTGCAGACGTGAAAAGCTTTCGGTCAGGTTTTACTTCAACTCCCGGAGTCAATGCTTAAGTGACTGCTTTGTTTCAGAGCTACATTACCAAAACCTCAAAACATGTTTGTAATTTATGTTTTTTATTTGCATTAATATAGCAGGTTTTTTTGCTAGTCTGTACACAGCAAATGTATGCTCAGCCAGTTTTATATTTTGACATCCCTGGTACGCAGATAATGGATTACGTGCACCATAGCAACAAAACCAGTTAGAGACGGTCTATAATTAGCCTAAGTGAAGCTGTACCTCTCCATCCTACACACAGAGTGGAAAATTGAAAAAGGATGTTTAGTGGGAGTTTTGCTTTGCCTCTTAAAATGAGATAGAGAGCTGCAAATTTACTGAGCAGTTGTCTCTAATTCAAATAGAAGAAAAAAGACAGTATACACTGATAGCAAGAGGGTGCAATTACATATCATCCATTAATACTGTTAAATGTCTGTGGCCTGGCAACTGCTGCCTTGAAATTCTGAACGTATTGTCTTAAAAACATCCTACTACAGAAATCGAATCAGATTTTGCTCAAATTGAATTGGGCTACTAAACTGAGGTGTTTGTAGAATGATACTTTAGTGTGAATAAAACTAAACTTATTAAAATTGATTTATTTGCATTTACACGGAAACCTATAAGAAAAGGGGACAGTTGATACAGAGGAATAAATAAGGCATTCTGCACAGTCGCTGGTTGTTTTCATCCGAACTTTTTAATTCATGAAAAATAGCATGAGCAACTGCAAGCTGACTGTATCATTACATCTGTAGTCTGCAGAGCTATGTTCCTCTGAATTCAAAATGAACACTTGAGTAAATGATTGACCAGAGGAGTTGCTCTTACTCTCTTTAACAGACCTCCATGAAGCTTTGCAAGACCCTAACATCTTTCTAGTTTACTCAAATGATCAATCAGCCGGACAAGGTTCTGACTCTGCAGACGCCTCTAATTTCCTACATCACTACGGATCTCAGGCGCTGCCCTTTCTTTGCCTTTTCTGTTGTCTCCTTCCTCAAACAGACAATTGGTTTGTATTGATTTCCTGAGCATCATTCCCAGATGACTCATCCTCTCGCTTTGGGAGTCTGGCTCTGCATGGAAATGCTTTCTTCTGGTTTCTTGCTCTACTTTAGGTGAGGGCTGTCAAGGTGGAAGGTCCTGTCTGGGCCTTTAGGCTCAGAATAGTTGCTCATGATAGTAGGTGGGAAAGATTTATAGTGTATTCTTCTTTGAGAGGAATAACAACGTCTTTAGTGGGGCCGAGGCTGGCAAGAGGTGTGCTGTGGCGCCCCTGAGGAGCATTTGGCCTTCCTCGACTGTTTTGTAAGCGTTTGACAGGTGAAATAGTGTGGGAACTGCGGGGAGTGTTGCTTTAAAATGCTTTTTGTTGCGCTTGTCGAGATGTAGAGGTGCCTGGTGAATGCTCAATAGCTCTGTAGGAGCCACTGGTGAATGGTTGAGTGCTGGGGGGAAAATGGCTTCCCGCAAGAGCTGTGAAGATTGTTGCTGAGGCTCCTTCCGTAGGGAAACTGTCTACATTTCTTTCTCCAAACTGCTGACTCCCACAGAGGAGTGCAGAAACAGTGTTTTTTGTTATTGATTGATCAGACTGACATGTACTTTGCCCGTGTCTCAGCCTGAACCAGTTGGAGAGTCGCCATGTGAACTGAAGAGCCACATGTTCCGCTGAAGCCCAGCTCACTCTCTAACATCCTCCGCCTGGGGAAAGAGACATGCCATGGGGTTTACTGTAATGGTACAAAGCTGTCTCGCTGTCCACACTCGTTTTCATTGTTTCAACTGTTCCATGTGTTGTGAAAATCTCACATGGGGTACCGTAAATCACAGTCAGTTGTAATTTTGACCCTGACAGATATCCTATTAATCAGACCAGTAATTGCTTTGTTCACCCACTCTCTGAGTTGGGTCCAAGCTCCTTCAGGCAGTAAAGATCCAGCAGTGCTGTTTCAAAGATGGAAAGATGGTTGGGGTGAGACATGGTGATGGAGGATGAGTTACCCACGTTTTGATGATTGGGGCAATAGTAGGGTCAAATGGGGTCCTGAGAAACCCGGAAAATGTGGGGCGCCTCGTGCTCCCATTCGCCTTGATTCAGAGTGTTTGTCTTAGTGTTACCAAAAAGGAAGAAGAGAAGGGTTGAGGCAAAGAGGAATGGATGGGAAACCAAGCGACGATTTTGAGGCAAGAGAGAAGGGGGAAGCAAAGAGGAACGGATGAGAGAAAGCAGTTTGTTGAAGGAAATGGCTGCTGACGGACGATATTGGATGGATAGAGGAATGTGGGTTTTGGGGGAATAGCTTGTGGTTGCTTTTAGAGACGGAGAAAGTAAGGCAGAGAGTGAAGCCGAGAGAGGGATTGTTCAGAGCCAGAGCCTGGCGAGGGCCATTGTTCATCCTTCCCTTTTGAGCTGAAGGAGACAGGAGAGTTTCACACGCCACTCGCAGGCATCCTGCTGAGCAGCCCCGGAAGGGGGCTATTGCAGCTGGTAAAGAAGGCCTGGACATAGGGATAAATTACTCTGAATGGAGGGGTCTGTGTTTGCCGTTTTCTCCTATTTTTCTAAAAGGAGCCAGAGAGGGAAAGAATTCAACCCCAACCACAGGTTGTCCGCTTCGCTTCTGGAAAGGCTCTGCCTTCCAAGTCACCAATTTAACATCCCTCCACCCCCAACCCCACCGCCCTCCAAACTCTCCACTCCCACCTCCTCTGGAATGCTCCGGGGTTTTGTTGTCCTGCGGGGACCAGGGTGTGTGTGTCTTACGAGGTTTCATAACTTCAAGATGTGCATGTATTCTTTTTGGGGGAAGGGATACAAAATGATCCGAAATCTGAATTACTCTCAAGGGAATGAATTCACAAAATCGTTTGTTGAATAACTTATCTACAAAAGAGTAGCTTTAAAAGCAGAATCAAAGTATAATTCTTTACGCCTCCTGTCTGGTTTACATCCCCCCATTTATCTCACAAATTGTCTGTGTAAATAGAGGATGAACTTCACAGTGTCATTCCCAGCTTTTAAGTGGTTGCTGTTCCAGCTAATGAAGATGCCCCAAATAAAAAGAGTGACCGTGACGTTTGTTAGGTAACTTGTTTTTGAAGGGGTTATTTACTGCTGAAGACTTTGATTCCCCCTCTGTCAGGCGATTGAAAGGGATTTATTTCAGCACTAAAATAGAAACTTACTGGAGCTGTTTTTCACACAGTACAAAAACAAGAGTAAATAAATAGTTTTTTCTTTGTGAGAATAAGAAGCGTTTGTCTTTACTTGTTGTTTTTTTATTATTTCAGTAAGGCTTGGTGATAAAAATGTACTCTCAAAGTCAAAAATATCTTTATTTGGAATTTTTTAACCCCCCCCCCAAAATACAGTTTCTTTTTATGTGAAATATTTGTACAAATCTGTCTGAGTTTCTTCAGGGATCAGTTGTTGTTTTGTTAAAAAACATTGGTCAATATGTTGTTATCAGATTCATATTTTTTTTTAAATTCATTTTAATATTAGTATAAGCCTTCAAAATCCAGTTCTGATGTTTCTTGAAGAGTTTGGCTGATAATTAGGAACACTGAAAGCCTTTGACTGCCAGACTATGCAAAGTGTGCAACTTTGTACAAGCATGAGTGTGTTTTTACATGTGCGTGCGTGTGCTTGTTTGAGCCCTCCTTATAGTTAGCAGCTCATTTTAATGGCTGAATGTTGGACTGATGTAAAAAACAGAGAGGTCAATATACTGAAACTGGCAAACTCTCACTCGGAGATCTGAAATTTACAAGCCCAGTTTTTGCCCCAAATCCCAAATGTTAACATCATAGAGCGTCTGGTGCCAACATGGAGGAGGTTAGAGCTGCGGAGCAGAGCCCTTCATGCTGCGTCAGTTTATAACTGGATATTACAAAGCTGGACCTCGGTGCCTGCTCTCCTCATCCAGTCAAAGCCCATAAAGTGAGTTACAGCTCGCCCGTATGGAATAATCTCCGCTTATTATACTTATCCCTTCACTGTGAGTTCACATTCACAGACAGGGACCAAATGGAGTTGCTAATACTGATCTGGCGTCCGGCGTTGCTATGAGGTCTGATCAGGAACTGTACGTGTTCAAAGTTTGACCGCTCTGGTTTTGGTGCAGTACAAAGCTGTATAGATAAAACAAATATTTAATATTTAGTCTGCGCTGGTTAAATTTGCAATTGATTCAAGTGTTCTGATATCTGTACAATGGCTCAACTCAATGTAGATAAGAATACAATATGATTTGTATGTTCATGAACAATTTTGATAGTAAAAACATTTTCGGACAAGAACATTTCTCTTTTCATGACTGAATTGATGTATCCGGTCACAATTGGCCCATTGGACATCAATTTAGTCAAAGTGCATCCTAAACTTTTTTTTTTCTTCAGTCCCTCGCATGTCAGTTATCCATGCAGTGTGGAAACTATGGGAAACAGCGCTGGTATGGGATTGGTGCTGTATAGATTGGCAGTGTCCGTATTGGGAAAGAAAGGTTAGATCACTGCATTCTGACTGATTGCATGACTGTTCATAAATGCCACTTCTGACTGTCTTCAGTTCAGTCTCTTGCTTGTTCTAATTCTTTCATTCAGTTTAGCACAAAATAACTCAACAGAATCATTCAACCCAAACTGACTGGAAGTGTCTGTAAAACCAGATCCTTCAACAATTCAAGACAGCGTTCATGCTGTTAGAGAGGAAGCTTTAATGTCTGTTTTTGTAGAAGTTATTCTGCCATCTATCCTGGTTTGTGCACTTACTCCTGTAGCCCACCACAGTCTGAGTTTGATTTGTACACCAGATGGATTTCAGTCTGTCAGCGTGCAGCCCCAGAGCAGGTGATCGAGGGGTCCAGGCTGGAAGTTTTGGCTCAGACATGCGGCTCGTGTAGCACTTACAGACTGACTCCACTGGACTGGACTTGATCCAGACACTAGTTACACACACACACACACACACACACACACACACACACACACACACACACACAGAGGAACATTTTTAAACTTCATCAGCAGTCCACGTGTGCTGCAGAGACATCCTGCTATATACATAGTGAATTTGTCCCACACACAGGGATTTCAGATTCATGTAAACAGCCAATTCACTTTCCGTGCACCTCTCTCTGATTCAGTTCAACCTGGACTCTGGTTCCTGCACAGCCATGTTAACATTCCTGTTGGTTCAGCTACTTTAATTTGAGCTGAACGAGTTCCACTGCTTTTGCAACCCAGAAACATTGTTTTGATTTGCCTCCACAGAACAATAGATGTTTGTAGTAGAAACGAGTCACTTAGCTTTGGTTTGTGAGACATTTTTGAGGTTTGCATCCCATGGTGTAGACAGAATAAGAAGCGTTTGTCTTTACTTGTTGTTTTCTTTTATTATTTCAGTAAGGCTTGGTGATAAAAATGTTCTCTCTCTCTCTCGATAGATAGATAGATAGATGGATAGATAGATAGATGTATATAGATATATATATATATATATAGATAGATATATAGTATTTCTAACTTCCAGCCAATCAAGAGCTGGAACGCACCAACTCTTGATTAACTGAAAAACTCTCTGGCTTGGGAACCGTTGACTGATTATGAAAATACTTGTCAATTAGTTTACATAGAACAATAATTGGAAAACCATGCATTCACTCAGAAAAGGTACAGATTGAAAGATGGATCTTGGGATTTTAGGAATTGATACAGCATAACCCAAATGAAAATTAGATCCCAACTGGAGAATCAACTCTTCCCAGGAAGGAGCACTGTGCTCTGGCTCAGCTGAAGCTCTGACCCGTGTATCCCTGATAGAGGACCCAGTTAGGGGATTTGGGGGGTTAAAGTGGGGATGGTGGGAGGTGTGTGTGTGTGTGTGTGTGTGTGGGTGTGTGGGTGTCTTTGTATGTGTGTGTGTGTGTGTGTGTGTGAGGGGCCAAAGAGACAATCTGTGGATTAGAGCAAGCTTGGACACCAAGTGCTCACTCAGCACATTACCCAGCAAGTCTAGTGTTCACAGCCAGAGGCAGAGCTCAGAGCTCCTCTGTGTTTACACTGCCAGGCCTGACACACACACACACACACACAATCCTATTCATACTAAAGCCAATATGTATTTGAAGTGAAATGCTCAAAGTCTGACATTCTGCTGTAAATCTGCAGTTCTCTTTGAACTGTAGATGCAGAAGAAACAAACATTTTTTATTACATACTTTTTTTTCCATCTAACAAAAGAAGCCGTACAAGACCCTTGCCTAAAAAAAGGATGGCCTAATTTTAGCAATATCAAGATTTTAAATTTGGAATATTGATAAAAGAATAAGTTAACAAAGCTGAATGCCTACATTTGACCAGACTATAAAGAATAGTTTTCTTTAATCTGTGCTTGGGAAACATTTCATTTGGTGCTAAAAAAGTATTGAGGTGGAAACTGTCTGTCTCTCCCAACAGCATCACTTTCTTCTCAGTGGCGTGGCGTGCTGCTGTCTCAGCAGCTGTTGAACAAATAGACCAAACTTTCACTGTCTCTCTTCGCCCTCCTCACCCCTCCTTTCCGACTCCATGCAGAACACTCACTTTCTCACCCACACTTCATAAAAACGCCACGGGAGTCCTCCCACACGGGCTTATGACAGTCTGAGCTTCAGCTCTTCTTCTGCCTCCAGAAGAAGAGCTGACAACGAGTTTGTCCCTTTTTAACGTGTATCTTCTTTGTGGACAAGTAGCCATCCAGTTTCTCATTAGGTCATTCAATCCTTAAAACTCAGAAAACGGAGTAAAGGGAAGTAGTCGAGATGGATCTTTTATGCGTTTCCTTTTTGATCATATTACAGTCCTTCCCTCGTTTACATACTGTATACAGTGCACACGCACATGTTCACATACACACACACATATTGAGTCCCAAAGCCAAGTAAGTACAGCGTGTGGAGGCCAGAGTCATCACAAAGGGCTGACAGTAGTGGAAAATGAAACGTAGGACGACACAGCTCGCCCCTTTCTCTCCTTAACCCCTTCATGGCCCTGTGACCAGACAGACCACACAGCATAACACAAGACACGACCATCCAAACACTGACTTCATCTGCTATAGAGGTTTAAAATCTTTTTTTTCTTTTCTTTTTAAGGTCCGCCAAGCTGGAGAGAAAACCGTAATTTTCCCAGTGTAAACCGGTTTACTCGTTAGTGAGATATGTCACAAAGCTACAAACGGGCTTTGTTGAATTGTGTTGGATTCATCTCCTTTCGTTCCACATATCAAGTGATTAGACTTTGGCTGTAACACAGATTTAGAATAATTAATTTTATATATTAATTATAACTTTTTGAGCTCTAACTCCGGTACAGCATTGCAGCCGTGGCTCAGGAGATAGAGCACGTCGTCCATTGATCCCAGGGTTGGTGGTTTGATCCCCAGCACTGTCCACACGTTGAAGTGTGTGTTGACTTGCTCCCGATGGAAGCCAGCATCTTGCATGGCAACCTCGTTGCCATTGGTGTGTGACTGGGTGAATGAGACCAATCTCTAAAGGGCTATATAAGTGAGGCCCATTTAGCATTTATGTTTAATATTGCACATGGTTCTGTCCAAATAAATCTAACTCAGCACATATACTGCACTGTTCAGTTTAACATGCATTTACACAAACCATAATCAATAAATACAACATACATGTATAATGTGTTTTTATGCTAGTAGGAACAGTGTTGCTTATTCACCTATTGTTTGTCATAAAATCTAACATGGAAGGTAAATGATAAACAAATATAAACAAATAAATAAGTTTGCAAGTCTAAGGGTTGTTCAGTGTGAATGGAGGTTTTCGCTCAACTGAGTGCATCCGAGTTATGATTTATTTTGAGGTCTTGACACTTTGCCCAGAGAAAATGAGATTTGGAGGATTAGTTTGGATTATCTCAAGATGCTGACAGATTTTCTCACTTGTTTTAAGCAGAATAACATATGAAAAAGACACCCAGACGCTTAACGAGTTAGATTAGTTTCTCTGTATTGATATTTCTGTCCCCTTTCTCACTTTTCTTTTTAACTGGCATGTATTTCCCCCCACCCTCCACCCAGTGCCAGCCCACATGCCTGTCCAGCAGCCATCCACTCATCCCTGGCCAAGTCAGTGTTATCTTTGAACTGACTTCAGAGAGACTGCTGGCCGGCCGTGGATGATGGCATCCTGCGTGTGTGTGTGTGTGTGTGTGTGTGTGTGCGTGCGCGTGTGTGTGTACTATATACAGCTCCACAGCAGCACTATCCTTTCATCCCCCGCCCCCTTTGATCTCAGAGGCCTTTATTTTTAACCCTCAGCAGCAGGACGAAGATGTATTACTAAGCATGTAATTATGTTGTTTTCGCTCATTTTAGGGAATAAAGGACAGTATCCTCCCACATGCTTCTGGGTCACACTTAATTGGCAATGACTTGGCTGAGTGTGTGTTTGCCTGTGTTTTTGAGTGGCATTATTTGCTTGAATGAAGCACTGCACACGATGAACATGCAGAAAATGAGCGTCTGTAAGGAAGACTCCAGTCAGGTTTGGGTGTTAACATTGTTTGGCCTTAAAGGCAAGCCAACAGCGCGCGCACACACACACACACACACACACACACACAGCCTCCTGCTGAGTTACGTCACACCTGATTGAGCACTGCAGTGTGATAAGACTGGAGTTTTAATGAAAGCCTGAGATGAGCAGGCGTGAAAAGAGCCCTGTTGCAGACCAACTGCTGCCATGTGTGTGTGAGGGAGCAAACCTGAGGGATGAGCTTGTGATGACAGGCCTGTCCAGGAAGATTTCTAGCAATGCTTTGAAGTTTTGGCATTCACTCTTTACTTGTTTGTCTGGTACTTTGTTTACATACTTTCAATGATTTTAATTTCCCTCTGGTTGAAAAGTGGTATGTGTGAATCTGCTCGTGCATGTTGTTCCCGCCACACTTGTGCGTTTTTTCCCAGCAGGGCTCGACATGTGCTGCTGTGGTTACCAGCTCGCCGCATCAGGGCGGCTTGGCCTACGGTGGGCAAATTAGTAGGTGGAGATGAGCCGACGGAGAGGGGGAACGGGCAAGGGAGGATGAGCTGTTTGGCATCTTGAAGCCAAGTCAGCGTAACCCAGAGCCATCATAACCACAGGGAATTCAGTGAATGTGTTCTTTGAGTGTCGGAGCAGCTTTACAGCTTCCATATGTTGCAATGTTATATTTTTATAACAATGAGTATGTATAGTGAAAGGTGATGAACCTTTGAGAATTATCACCAACTCTTTATGGAGCTCTTCAAGCTCTTTACTAATTTACTGACAAAAAGTTTGAAAAGAGACTATCCACCGTCTGATCTCAGTGAAGCAGGAAACACAACAGATATTGGCTTTCACCTCTGATGCAGATTCACACATTTTCAAATGGATGATATACAGCTCTGTGTTTGACAGTGAGCACTTTGAATTATTAATATTATGTGTTTTGTAATGTACATATTAGAGTCTAAAGCTGTTAGGTTTCTCTTTTTTTACTCTGACTTAGATGTACCCCACACTGCAAAGTAAACCCAAACTGAATGTGATAGAAAATGGAAGTCTCGCAGTCTTCTCGATGAGGTGAGGTTCAAATAGATGGATTTTGGGAGAAAGGTTGGTTTTTCCGTACGAACAATGCTGATGAAACCAAAGATTACTTGCTCTGCATCTAAGTAGTGTTAAGTGTCACTATCTCTGTCTACCAACAATATCTTGAATATTGTTTCAAGAAGAATGCAATCTATTTTTAAATACAGTTCCTTAAAACTAGTTTAATTGGAATTATTTGAACCCTTCTGGCACCTGAATCACTTGGAGAAAAGTGTAAACTACACAATAGATGTTTAATTTAACTTCTTGACTGAGTGTTCAGTGTTTGGCCTTTAAGAGATTATTGCATTTTGTGTTCGTAGGTTAAATGTTAAGCTAGCAAGTTTTATTGTGCTCTGCAGCAGTTAATCTGCTAGTTAATCAGCTATAGAGCATCCAATAAACCCAATCTAATCTACAAGAGTTTTCTGTTGTGATTTGCTCTCTTGATTGGAATCAATTCCAAAGAATGAAAACCGTTTTATGTGTTTATCTGTTAAATGGACAGCTAATACGATGTAATGAAATGTCATATGTTACAAGATAGTGGGCCTAAAATACTGAGAGAAAGATTTGTAATGTCCTGTGGTCCATTTGGAAATCATTTACATTTACAGATGTTGCAACATGTAGGATTGTATTGTGATTGTGTCCGTCTTATATTTGGGACAGTATTTTCAGCACTAAGCAGTATCTTAATATCAAGAAAATCAGAAAACTGTTGCAGTTCTTTCTGTGATACTGTGTTCTTTCAGTTGGGCGTCTCGTTGTGTCAGCAGCCAAGAGCGGCGAATGATGAACTCTGTTGCCTGACAGCAAGGTGGGACGCCAGTTGTGTCCATTCTCATTGTGCAGCGCTGCGTGACGCCACGCGGCTGGTTCAGGATGGTTCGAGCTGAACAGTTGCTGACACGCTGAGATGCAGCTGTCTCTCTGAAGTGACGCTTTTACAACTCGACACCAGCAGCGGACGGGTGGCAGGAAGACCAAGGGCGGACAAAAGGCTTGACTCATTCCCTCAATGCTGCCGTCTTACCCTTCGCATTGTCAGATGGTTCATTTTCCCCCCCAATTTCCCGCTTATCACTTTTTATAGCGTTACACTCACACACTGAAAGAAAGACGCAGCACCGACCCTCCAGGTAGTCTCCAGGGAGGTCCACGTCTAATTAACTGGCAACCTTTTGACATCGTTCATGGCCACCCGCTCTTCGGGCTGGGTAACTATTGTGTGCTTTGGCCTCATTGCTCTCTCCTCAACTCTTTACACTCGTCATTTAACTATTTAACAACAGCAAATTGTGAAACTGGGAAACAGAGGTTGAGTGCCACCTGGTCAGATCTGAGATCGTGGCAGCTTCCGGATCGGTTCAGTTGGCTTTTGGTGGCTGGCTGCTGTAGGTGGGCCAGGTTTAGGCATGGTGTCAGGAGGGTTTGCGGGATCATATCTGTTTACCTTTTGGGGGACCACCTGTCTTGTTCCACACCAGGCCTGTTGAGACAGTTTCAGGCTGTAGTAACCAGCAGTGGAGGATCTTTGGTGGTCTTTGTTTTTTTTTTTTTACTCTCCTGGGAGGTTTTTTCTAACTCACGGCTCACACACCGGTCTTTGACAGCAGCAGGTGAAGGAAGAGTTGGTTGCCAATCTGTCTCACTGTCGGCCTGAAGAGCAGGTTCAACACGTCAGCCTGCATCACGTTATTGGATAGGAACAGGAGCTTTTCACTGTGTCACACTGATCCACTCACAAAAATGTGGCCTAAAGATGTCCATGTAGATTTAGACCAACATCTATCTTTAATTAACACTAACCTAGGCTAAGCTTCTGCCACTGACACCATACCCACATTTTAAAATGTTCTTTGTTGGAAGGCTTTACTTGTAAGAGGCAGCATGGTAACATCAGAAAAGTTCAGAGGAGTTCTTTGGTAGCACTTTGTCCCTGTGATTTTTGTGTTTATTTTCTTTCCCAGCTCGGCCTTTCAGGCACTTAAAAGAGATGCTGCTTAAGATCAGTTAACAGCTCAGGTGATTCCACTGTACCTCCTCCACTTAAACATACTTTAATAGACTGAATGATGCATTGTTGCTAAACTTGCACTTGCGGCTCAAAGTCATCCACTGTCTCTACAAAACAGCCCAGCATGTGATCTGCTATCTGTGTGATGCATCAGAGGCTTGTCATGCTGGCGCTCTTGAAAGCGCCGGGCTGCTGTGTGTGTGTGTGTGTGTGTGTGTGTGTGTGTGTGTGTGGGGGGGGGGGGGGGTGTCAAAACAATCTAGTGAGTGGCGAGATGTTTGTCTGCATGCTGGCTCTGACACACATTCATACTTGTTTCTTAAAACTAATACATTTGTGTGTTGATCTTTCACTCTACATTATTGGTCTCATCAGTTAACATCAGGGCCTTTTTGCTTCCTTGATCTAAGTTTTAAAGTTGTGATTTTTTTTTTGGTGGCAGGGTTACAAGATCATGAACTAATGTTTGCATTGTTTATTGACACTTACTGTTAGCTCATAAAAAATAGTATTTTATCTCTCAGAACATCCTGAAAGAGTCAGCTTCTTTCTTCCTATTTTCCAGAAATTTTTGCAAAATATTTCACTAATGCAATATGAAAATTTGGGGTTTTTTCCATATAGCCCCAACTGCTGGGGATCACATTATAACTCAACTATAGCTAGACTGATAAATCCACCAGGCTGATATATTAGTTGATTGGCTTTATCTCAGCCAATAAGTAACAAGAAAATGGGAGTACAGAAATGCCAAACTAGGACTGAAGTCATTTGAAATAGTGTCATCTTCTCTTAGTTTGTTCACCAGTGAGCAGTGACAAGATGACAACTGTAGAAATGCCCTGCATAGTACGCATAACATCGCTTTCAAAGAAATCTCATATAATCTAAGAGATCCATATCAAGAGTTTTGTTTCTTTAAAGAAATTAGCCAATATATTGTTTGTTGTTTTTGTTTTTTAAACTCAATGTTGATATCAGTATCGGCCTCAAAAATCCAATATCTGCCGCTCTATAAACTGAATATCACAATACAGGTATGCAATATGTTGAAAATCAAGATCTTTGTGTAACTGAAGATGAAGCAAGTATTCAATCTGTGCTTAATCTATTCACTAAATTACAGTTTATTTTAAACTTTATATTGAAATACTGTACCAATCTTAACAGTTTGATAGATAGTTTGAGTTTTCATACACACAGTAACTTGATCATTGTGTCAATATTTCAAGGACAAACTGGACAAAAAGCTGAGCTTCCAGAAAGCAAAAGTACTTCAGAGTTGAAATGCCTACATCAAGTTAGAGAATGTAGGCATTGGTCCTGTCAATAACAGTCCCGTTTATTGATTTGCAACACTGCCCACAGTGGTCTAATACAACAAGAAATATGAAAGGGATGGGTACAGAAATGGTCTCAAACAAATCTCTGGCCGACATCTTGCCGTGTCATATCCACTAACCCTATTTCTGTAGACATGCATGTGCTGTACAGTACGTATGATGGTTTCCCACTAAACTCTAAACGTTTCTTTGACTCTGGTCGGAGCCAGTGGCTTCTGCTTTTTAAAGCATGTTTGACAAACGCACGGCCTGTGATGTGGCTTCATGTTGACACAACTTCTCCTCTAGCTCAAAGACTCTAATTTAGCTCAGTGCAAAGCCCCACACACACATATCTGAATAAGATGCACACATGCTTAAAGTTACAAATCCAGCACAGCCCACAACACTGCAATTGGGGATTTTCAGGCTTTAGTCTGTACCTGTCTGGCTGTGATTGTTCCGACTGACGGTAAACGGCATGCCCCCAGGCTCCGAGAGCTGCAGGAACAACAGGCCGCTCAAGAAAACGAGACAACTTTCAAGACAGGAAGACTTGGATGACGCCATCCCTTTTTTCCCTCACGATAGCGGAGAACTCTGGAAACGAGGGGAGGGGGGAGGAAGAAGGGAGGCGGCTGAAGGGGAAGTGTGAAGAGGGGATGGTGGAAAGACAAGAATGAAGAGAAAGAGGGGAAATGAAAAGAAAGAGGCCATTAATTTAGTGCTGTGGGAGGGATCTGAAGGTTACTGAGCTCTCTCTGCCAGGCCCTCCTGGGTTGACTGATGCCTTTGTGAGGAGGCCAGGAACCACACACACACACACACACACACACACACACACACACGCGCGTTCCAAGAAACTCTGGGTTTGTTGCAGCAGGCCAGTTTCAGCAAAATGAACACACACACACACACACACACACTCACACAGATGGTCATTAATGGGCTTCAAAGTGAGAGCAAAATGGGAAACCTTTATTTATTTCCTCTCCTGGACATGATTTGCTGTGATGCGTCTGAAAATGTGGTGACTCTGTTTTTCGCTGCTGTGGTGGGAAATCAGGGCAAAGTGAACTTGTGTGTGTGTGTGTGTGTGTGTTTGAGTGTGTATTTTGGGATACTGTGTTAGTCTGTATGTAGTGTACATGCACAGTGTAAGTAAAATGGGCCACATTAAAGGGCCAGTAAGTGTTGTGCAAAAGAACATAATAAATAATGTAATATAATGTTATTTCTCTATGGTGAAGGGGCAGTAGAGATAATAATCTTTGCTCTTTATATTTTGATTTACTGGTTAGTTGAGAGCAAATGAGAGTAGACCACATCCCAACAGACAAAAATACCTGATAATCTGACACTTATAAACAATTAACAATTTTGTGTGTGACATCTGAATTGTTTCCTGTCATATAGCACCTTTTTACTCAGAAACTTCATTAATCACTTCATTAATTATGATACTGATAGGTGTTGGTGCAGTCCAACAACATTATCATTTCAGCTGTTTTCTGAGGAGGAGAAATAACCTTTAGGGGAATACCCACTAAATAAATCACTCGGTGCTGCTTTTAAAAGACACTCGCCCTGCTTATCACAAAGGATCTCAGCTGGAAACATCACAGTACGTGTTCACATGCAGATTTAAAACCTACTCACTCTGAGAAGCTAAAACAACCTGAGGCTATACAGCTGTATACTCACGGCCGCAGTACTGTCTCATTCTGTTATACATACAACTAATGTTTATGTTCGGACAGAGGAGATTAATTTAATGAAAACCATTCATATTAAGATCAAGAATGTTTACTGCTTTGAAAGGCAAAAATTGTCCATATTATTCAGACATGCACACGGCAGTGCGGCCGCAGGCCAGAAGGTTTGTGAAGTCTCATTTTGACATGGTGACAGTGTGGCTGTATGGAGTGTATTTACAGAGAAGCTGCATGGCAGTAGAAAGATGCTGCTAATACATTGAGCCTAAAAATAAAAAATAAAGCAACACATGAACATAGCGGAGTAAAGCACCAATGCAATATCTTAGTATTATTTCAGCATGAAGTAGTTATTTTGACTGAAGACTTGAACTTGTGTTGCATTTAAGTCATAAAAATGAGTACTTGAGACCAGGGTAGGAAATGAACTTAAAATGTGAACATCTACCAGCTACTCAATAGTAAATCATTATTTCAGCCACTTTAATTTTATTTTTCCAGCATGTGGCTTGTGCCTGGTACTAATTTCCAACCCTGCTTGAGACCTTATTCCCTGAAGACTAGACTTCACGTTTAAAAATGTAAAAACAACACATTTTAGTTTCTAGTTTTGACCTGGTAAAATCCCTGAATGGTAATCTATACGTCACAGCATCAGGTATGCCGTGCATTCTTGGACTTGTAAAAACAAGCTTCTTTTACTTTATCCTGCATTAAGGTAATTTAGGGAGAACGGATCTTAAGCATTGAATCAGCTATTTCCATAAATTCAACTTTTTTCCTAAAACATTTGTCACATGAAGTTCCCGACCTTAGTCCCACATACAAAGGCCTTGATGGTCTCCTGTCGTTTCTCCAGCCAGGGGCAACTATTCACATGAGCAACACCACCTTTGAATCCCCTGAAAAACTTTTCATTGTCTGCAGTGATTCGGAGAACTAGATTAGTTAGTTAGGTGGATTTTAGCTCTGCAGCATAAATCAAATAGAGAATCACATTAAACTCTAAAGAGATTTTTCAACACATGGCTGTGGTTTTCTGAAACATTTGTCACACATACAGAGGATATCTAGGGAGTAGTTAAGGGTGAATACTGTATATCATAGTAAAAAACTAAAACAAAGCAAGAAGTCACATGGGTAAAATTAATTGTTTCAATTTTCAGCTGGATTTGTGGGTTTGGCCTGAGAACACAGAACCAGAGTCCTGTCATGTGTGTTACAGTAAACGCTCTCCTTCACTGCTGGCTTATTCCTCCTCTGCTAAATGTTATGTTGTCCGAATGAGGGTTCAGAGGCAGGTTGTGGTTTTACAACTGACGTGTGTCCACCTGCACATTTAATACTTTCACCTTTCGTCAGTAACGAGCAAATGAAGGGAAAACGAGTCACTTGTGTTTAACTGGCAGGATCACTATTTTCTTTTATATATATATATTCCTTTAACAGAACAAGTCAGTTAACCTGAACATGTCTGGTTATGTCTAAGTGCCTCTTCCTCTGTGTGTGCAGGAGTTCGGGGCAGCGCTGAGTGCTTGTGTGGGAGGAACCACTTCACATGTGCGGTCAGTGCGTTCGGGGAGTGTACCTGCATCCCGGCCCAGTGGCAGTGTGATGGAGATAACGACTGCGGGGACCACAGTGACGAGGACGGATGCAGTGAGTTTGCGATCTTCGCCTTTTCATGTCTTCCTCCATAATCTTTCCTTCTCTCTTTCTTTCTACCTCACTGTAGCTTAACCTAAGCTGTACTGACTCTGAATTGGTCCCGTTTGAAACATGAACAGGCATCGATGTAAGAAGGATCCAGTAGAAGCTGGTACATGATCTACAGTGAACAAAACAGTCGTTAAAATACAATCTTTAAGAAAAGGGTCTGGTCAAAAATAAAGGATCACAAATCTGACTGGACATTCTATATTAACTTTCAGTACTTGACACTTTTTCATACTCAGTGCTACAGACACATTTTGGTCAGTACTAAAACAGTATTAACTTAAACTTTGAGCTGTAAATTAAATTATATGACAGTGCTGTAACGAAACACATCAATGCTGGTGTTTAATATTGACATTTCTTACAGAATTTATAAAAATCAGCATTTAATGGGTTGAAAATATCTCCACACACCATCTACTGTTTTAAACCCTGGACCTTCCTGGCCAGTGCTGACATACAGTCAACCAGTTTTTATGTTTATAAAGACTCTAATGTATTGAAATATCCCAGATATGGGCTTTGACATGTTGCACTGGTGACATCATTTGGACCCAGAGTCTGCACAGTTTCGATGTGTCGCCCATACCCCCACCTTAATCAATCACCAGCACACCACAAAATGTTAATCATGACATCACACCCCATTTTAATAGCATAAAATAACTAATTAATAACAAACTTATCAGGTAAATGAACACTTGAATACACATCGGCACTATAAGAACTACCTAAAATGACAGAAACCATCTTTGGGGAAAAATGCTTTTGATGTGTACTTTGACAGTTTGGCCCTTGACCCATCTGGTGGGGTGGGATTTTGACCTATACTGCAGCCAGCCAGCAGGGGGCAATCCAAATTTTTTGCCTTCACTTTTGGAGTGTCATGTCATCCATTTTAATATACAGTCTATGCCCCTGACCCACACATTACGTAGCCATGCGCCTCCTACAGTTGTTGTTCCTTCGCTCGTTGCATTTTTTTTAAGATTTGCTGAGAGAGAGGGTTCTAGCAGAATTTGAGGGGGTATTATCACTTTAAGGTCGGATAGTCTGTCTGTCTAGATGTTTGTTATTGAGTTAATATCAAAATATTCTGTCATTTTAAGAAATCCTACATGAGGTTGTTGGTTTAACCTGCTTGACGAGTGTGGTTGTAATGAGTAAATCAGCACTTCTCTGAGTATGATCGTGATGATTGTGCTTGGCAGCTCTATGGTGCAAATTTGTACATGAAGTGCATGACTTCTCAATGTGCCTAGAAAGGTACAAGTATGCTCAGGCAGAGTTTTCCTGCATAAATAGTCTAGAATAGTAATATAGTAATAGTAATATCTAATTGGACCCATATGGATCCCATCATCACCCAGTGAAACAGTGAATGGGTCACTGGTCCAAGCAGGGTAGTATTTCTGATGCAGAAGCAGAACGAGGCTCTCTGCGTGGTGTAAGCCCCGTGCAGAAAAATGCTTGAGTGACTTTTGGCACCAGACCGCGTTTTGCTGGAGGGAAGTCTTGGCAGCAGAGCCAGACAGTATTTTCCTGCAGAGCATGTCAGTTTGTCAAGAGGAGGAGATCTTCACCACTCCACCTTTACACTTTTGTGTATTGATGTGAAATGTCAATGTGAGGGTCTTTTTTCCTTCTTCCTGCTCGCTCACAGAGCAGAGAAGCAGATGCTGGCCTTTTGTTTGACACTTTCTAAGCCTCTTTGAAAGGTGTGTGGTTGTGTTTGTGCGTTTTGTGTTGATTTTCTTTCTCCATCAGTCTTCCTCTATCACATTAAGCTAGTTAGGGGTTGGGAGAAGGGATGCTAAGTGTTATTGATCTCTGGCCAGTTGAATGTTCAGTGAGTCTGATCGCCACGTATTGATTTGCAGTACGTTACTTATTTAAGGAGACACATGGAAGCAGCTGACAGATATCAGAGCTTCTAGCTGGACCTTTTTAATCCATTTGTACTGTCTGATCGATCCTCTGCTCCGTCACTCTGCAGTCAGACGCTCGTCCTCTTGGTCTCACTCTAGTCAATCTCATAATCACAGGGCTCATATCGAGGAGATTGACGTTGCTGTTGCCAGCAATTACTACAGCTAGCATACTTGTACCAAAACAATAATTCGCCAACGATTGTGATGCTCGAGACATTTATCAAACAAAAATGCCAAACATTCTCTGGTTCCAGCTTCTCAAATGTGAGGGTATGATGCTTTTCACCATTTTATATCATTGTAAATGACATATCTTTTGGAGGTTTGGAATGTTGGTCTGCCAAAACAAGCAATCTAAAGACCTCACCCTGTACTCTAGGAAAGGGGTCCGAAGATAAATCTGAAGGATCACAAGATGATTACATGGATAAGAACGAAAATACAACAGATAGTTGTTTTACAAAATTAAATTGTTTTTCTGTCATTTTACAATCTTAACTGTTTAATTTTAAAATGATGGATACTTTAACCTATGATAATCTTTGAATGAAAGATTCTAGGAAAGAAAAATCATTTACACTTTACACAAAACTCTTTACACTTTGGAACTGCACAGAGCTCACGTCTACACTACCTGTGATGAGGGAACTACAGTTGAAGACTTAATAATGTGTTGATTAATCACCTATTGAAGCATTAACATCTCTGTAATACCAAAGATCAGAGCAGATAACATTCAGCAGAGAAAGGATCCAACAAATATCAAAATTAATGGATCTTTTGATTGAAAAATATATTGCAGCTGTCAAATTTTAAAAGTTCACAGCTAGAATTCTGTGTGTGTAGGCTGAAAGACGTGTGTGTTTGTGTATCGCTGAGGAGAGTCAAGACCAACGGGACTTGGCTTCTATTACCCTGATTGAATTAAGGGAGTTGGATCATAAAAGTGGGGAGTGAAATTTTATGTTTTTTAACGACGTTTTCTAAACACAGCGAAGAATTGGATTTACGGAGGCACAGTTTCTATGCACAGTGGGGAGAGAGCTGTTTCCACAATTCAGCGGAAACGGCAGACATGTGTGACCATGAGAATGTAGAATCACAATGAACACACAAACACACAGATAACCACAGAAGAATACTCATACACAGAAGAAGTATTGTGGCAGTGTTTGAACTTTAACATATTTATCATTCATACCAATTTAACAATTTCCGAACAAATCGCAATTGTCCCGATCACCCTGGAGGAATGTGTTTGTGTGTGTGTGAAACTCGGGAGAATATGAGCAGAGGCAAAGTGGCCGACTGGTTATATGAAGCTATTCGTGTAAACCTCTGATCTAATTACGATGTGGGAATCATGTGGAAATTGTGTAGGGCAGATGTGCCTGTGGTCTCTCTCTCTCTCTCTGTCTCTCTCTCTCTCTGTGTGTGTGTGTGTGTGTGTGTGTGTGTGTGTGTGTGTGTTTTCCTCATATAAAATTTCATAACTGCACAGAGACCAAAGAGGGAGTGGAGAAGAGTGTGTGTGTGTGTTTCAGTAAAGGATAGAGTGGTGGTGTTGTGAATGTCAGTGTAGGAACTCTATCTTACTCGGAAGGAGTTGCTGGTGGGTGACGGTGAGGAGGAAATGGTCTTCACAGCCGGCCTCCCTCGTCTTCACCTCACATGTAACATCTGTCTGTTTATAGTGGAGGACCACACTGGGTAGGAGTGGGGGTAGAGGTGGGTTTTGCTGGGTGATCATAAATCTACCCATTTAAAAACAAACGTTCAAAGTTGAAGGACCATGCCAGTGTATTGTGTATTATTCCTGATGTTCCAAGCAGCCACTGGTTTCCATTCATTTCTTTATGAAAATACCTTAGTAGACCTTTGTGTAATCATTCGCAGTGAACTTGAAATCAGCATTATTTTTGTATATAATGTTGCGTTATTGTTTTTAAGATTGTTTTTAGATTTTAAGAGCACATTGAATTCAAAGATGCATTGTTTTGGAATTGTTTGCACTAAATACAGTGAATAAACATGGCTGAATGGGCAAAGAAAAGAGCTCCACCTAAGCTCCTTCTTTCAATCCAGTAGCCCCAAGTTGCCCAGATATCCTCCCCAGGTATAGCTCGTCTTGGTGTATTCCGAGGCATTCCCAGGTAGGATAGGATATGTAGTTATATGTAGTTCTGAGTCTAACTTGGGGTCTTCTTCAAGTGGGACCTGTCCAGAATACGTCCACAGGGAGGCACCGAGGAGGCAGATCAGATGTTGAATCACCTCATCTGGCATCTTTTAAAGTGACGGAGCAGTAGTTCTACTCAAAGAACCTCGGAATGTCCAAACCCCTCACCTTGTCTCTAAAGGCCAGTTCAGACCAAAGAGTCACGATGACAAAACCATTTTAGAACGTTACAAGGAAACAATACACCGGCTTGTCTAGTCGCATTAATGTAAACTGTTTGGCTTCGTGTTGCTTCATGTACCATTAAGACATCAAATACAATCCAGGAAGTCCAGTGTGAGATAGAAGGCAATTTGAGACAAAACTTTACAAACTTTTAGTCGTGTACATTTGTGCTTGCTTATATTTGATTGACCACCATAGCACCTTGCCATGGTCTGGCAAAAGTTGAGCCAGGTTTACATTTTTAGGCAGTATGTTTTCATGCCGGTGTGCCCAGACACCCTGTGAATAAACACATTTGGCTGCAGGAATACACAATCTCATTCTGATCCACTATCCACTGTACATTTGAGGGTTGAAAGATCAGTTGGTAAATCAAGAGTGTGCCTTCAGGCTCTGCTCCTCTTCACTGTGACAGGCTGGTTCAAACAGCCACATCACTGCACAGGCTGCACCTGCATCTGTCAATCTCACATTTCATTTTACCCTCACTTATTCAGCAGTGAACCTGGCAATCTGTACTTTTCCAGCCATGTACAGTGACCTCGACTCAAAGAAAGAATATGTGGTATCACTGAATGCACAGGTGAGCTCTGTGAGTCACAGTGCAGAAAACAAATATTGGTGCTTGACTGAAAAGATGCAGAAATAAGATATAGATGACGTTCATCATTGAATTTCCTAACTGCAGATGATACAGGTATCTATGATAGTATTGCCATCACAGAAAGTTTGTTTTCATGCCGCACTAGTCAAAGAGCAGGAAGTACATGTTACAGGGTCACACATCTCAAGGACAGGCTATTAATTAGCACTGGTGAAATTAAATGAAGGCATAACTCACAGACGTTCCATCAAATTAATAACACCCCTTTTTTCATTGATACAGCTGTCTGAGCTCAGGGGGCGTACAGTGTTCTGGATGGCACATGGTCAGAATGACACACTTTAACGTGTTTGATTGCATTCCAAGTATACGAGCTGTGAGAGACTCTGATCTGAAGCAGTGCTCAATCAGACGAATATATGTTTATGTTCTTGGCAGTCAGCTCCTCATCCATAAACCCTAACTAGGGAGAAGGAAGGTTACAGGCTGCCTATGTGAATCTGGTTCCTATGGAAATGGCAGCGAGTGTTTATTGTGTTGAAGGCTGTGCCGTGAGAGGAGGCAAAGGGAGAAGGACAGATAAAGTGATGAAAAGGTGGATGCCTGCTTCATGTTGTGGTCAGTGCTTTCAGCTAAACCCCTCACCACTCTCTTCAAAACCCACTCTCTACCTCACTGAAGCTTTTCTATCAAAGGTTCTGTTGTGAAGAGTCATCTGTTTGTACTGGAAAGAAAAGTCCAGATTGTCATGCTTATGGTTTTATTATAATTATTGTTTTTTGGCTTTATTTGACACAGTTGTTTATTTCGATGGGATAAATAGGTGTAGGTAATGAGGCATTATAAAACTGCAGCGACTTTGTAAAAATGGCACATTTGAAATCACTATAACAGCAAATCCTCACATCTGAGCAGCTGCAAATATCAAATGTTTGGCATTTTTGCTTGAAAAATGGCGAAGATGCTTCATCTGTTATAATTGTAGCAGATTCTTTTTTTGTGTGTGTGTGTGTGACTACGGGAATAATCGACAAACCATTGCAGCTCTAAACTTAAATTCCCTGATATTCACTGAAGGCAAGGTTGGGAAGTGAAGCAGATAAGGTGAAACCACGACTGTTCAGGAGATATTTTAGGTATTTTCTTGTAACACTGTGTTACATTGTGTGTAATAACCAGAGCTGTAGACTTGTGACTTCCGATTAGAACTCGAGTCAGACTCAAGTCCTAGTGCAATAAAAGAATATTTAAAACAGCGTCATATAGCCGCATACAGCATGGATACTTAATTATTAGGACTATTAATTAAAGAGACTTGGTCTTAGCTTTGGAAAAACAAAACAAATAAACACAACTTTGACAGGAAAACATGTAAACGCAGTGTCATTTGGGCATTCAGAGACTTGAAAGACTTGTATCTTGACTCCATACATAAACTGTGTGCCTTGACTTGGACATTCCCCAAAAGACATAAACACACCTCTGGTACTTGAACATTTATCTTCCAGATCACTTTTTGGCACACTGATTTATATTCTTATTACTTAATTGCATTGTATTACTCTTTGACATGCTTTTGTTTTGACATTTGTCTTTAATTTAGTTCCAAGTGGTATATTAAAAGGGATTAAGAAGTCTCAAAGGATTTTGTTTTTACAGCCTGGATGTTATGTTTGTAGTTTCGGTCCATTATTCCTACATATACATTTTTCCACACCAGCATCAGCTTCACCAGCTTTTGCTCTACACATGTGGTGGTGTGGAACCTTTTATATGCTAAAGAATTAAGCCATGAGACATGTGCAATTGGTCTATCCAAGATGCTGTCAGTTTTCCTGATCTCTCCTTCTCCTCATGGCAATATCATTTATGAACATGTGTTGATGTAGAATGTGGATTAACAACAGTAACCACAGCAGAACAGACAGGATAACCTTGGGAGACTTATACATCTTCAGTTATTTCACCATTCCTCTCACCTCCTCCCCGGCTGTTTTCGATCATCCTTCAAGTTATTTCTCTCTCTGGATTTCACTTAAATTGAAGTAAGCAGGATGTGAGCGCGCACACGCACACGCACACGCACACGCACACGCACACGCACACACACACACACACACACACACACACACACAACTGCCATAGAGAAACATGGGCACACTGTTGGAGTCACGCTAAGTTGAAAGCCACTGAGTTTGTGAAAAGAGTAAATTATTTGGGCCACAGCGAGGAGAGAGGGCTGGCGAGGGTGTGTGTGTGTGTGTGTGTGTGTGTGTGTGTGTGTG
>JAVQJD010047211.1:0-39861 GCA_036023655.1 Nannoperca australis | reverse complement strand
GAAGGTGTGTGTGTGTGTGAGAGAGAGAGAGAGAGAGAGAGTGTGTGTGCGTGTGTGTGTGTGTGTGTGTGTGTGTGTGTGTGTGTGTGTGTGTGTGTGTGTGTGTGTGTGTGTGTGTGGGTGTGTGAACTGTGCGAACTGTGCAGTGTATGGGAATGTCTGGCACGCCTCCAGAGGTATCCCACAGAGAGGGAATCCTGCTTGATGTGACCATGAATAGAAAGCCATCCCCACCCCCTGAACCCACCCAGGCCTTTGATGTCAGGGGGTCACGCAGAGCTCTTGCAGCTCCGGGGGCACATTGTTACCCTGAACGCCTGGCAACCTCGCCATGCCATGCCAGGCTCTCGGCCTGCTCTACCCAGCCACAAGTGGGGGAAAAGCAGAGAGGAGGAAATTTAGATTACATGGGAGACAAACTATTAACTGTTAATGCTCATGGAAAAGGCTAAAGGACAAAGTCCTGGCCTCAAGAATGTACTGATTGGGTCAAATATGCCTCTTACCCTTGCTTACTTGTTTTGGTTTGCTCTAAAAACCTAAAATATAATCACTGCATCTTCTGTTTGTCATTAAAAGCTGAACCTCCTCCTTTAACTCAATGGCAAGGCAAGGAAAATGTTGCGCTACTAAAGCTGTATATAGCTGTGCGTTACGACGTAGCAATGGCTTCCAACTGACGTAAGATACCATGTGGGAAACGCACACGTGCACAGAAGAGTCTCATATTCACACACAAGGTGGACCTCCCATCATTGCATGTGACTGAATGAAAAATGATGTAAACGCCGTGTTGTGGTGAAAATAACTGAGTCATGATAGAGCCAGATCATCTACAACGCATCCATCTAGTGTTGCGTTGGTGCTATCAGCGGGTGAAATCACTGAACTATAAACTTATATAATATTATAATATAATAGATATTAATAAAATAATATCAGAACATAAGCTGCAGGCATCAGTGTTAACCCGTTGCGTCAACCGTAAATCCAACTGTCAAGCTCAACTTTTAACATTGTCAGCATCGATGACAGGTCCTTAAAATGGAGCAAACTCCAACTACTGATGAGGACGGATGCATGCGCTTGAAAGCTCCAGAACAAACAGGTAGGCCAACCTCGGTTAGCGGGTATTTCGGGCTGTTAGCACTGACACCAAATCACGAGCCAGTTTGACAAGAGTAACTGTGTCAACGTCACTGGAACCAAAATAAACAGTGAAAGAGAAAGTCGAAGGCTAAAGAAGGTTGGCTTCCCAACATTGCTGGGTGGAGAAAGGTGTGTTTTGAAGTATCCACCTTTTGTGGGAACATATTAATAATTGTATTGTTTTTTGCAAAGCAGCCAGAGGCCTGTGGTTTGAGTAAAATGAATTCAGTTTGAACTGTTCCTGTAATTGTCATTAATAATGTGGAAAATGAAGTCACTGGAATGTGCTTCATGGGCAGAACTTAATGAAGACTTTCCCAACAAATCATTTAGAACCCAGGATATGTCTACCTTTCTCTGTTAGTGTCTGTCTCTCGGTCTCTGTCTGTCTGTCTTTTCTCTTTCCCCTTGTCTCAGCTCCCTTTCCTCTCTCCTTGGGTCTCAGCTGGCTCTGTTCCTGTGCCACTTTGATCTCAGTGAAAGGGTTTGGAGCTTTAAAGTGCTTCTGTTTCCGCTGTCAAGAGCCCCTCTCCTTCTCCTCTCTGGTTTAGGCTTTCAGAGCGGTGGCAGCCTTGTGCTGTGGTTGGGTGGGTCAGGGGAATGGGGGGTGGGGGTGGGGCCCCAGGTTTCTATGAGGTGGTGAGATTGAGGTGAGGTTGGAGGGGTTTGGGTGTGTGATGCTGTCAACCTTGGTCAGGAGAGGACCTGACTGATCCCTTTTTCCTCCAAAACCCCAGTTCCCACCTCACTCGTGTCAAGAAAGACGAGTCTACATGGGTTTAACCTGCACCCTTGTATTTTTGCACTACCCCTTCTTCCGGTATATTTCTTAGATTTGAGGACACCATTTTCAAAAAGTTATACATCCTTCCTGTACAAAAGCATCACCTTGAAATATAGTGCAACCTTGCTGCAATAGTGTAATTGTGTCAGTCAAGGACTTCATTTACCTACTGCAAGAAAATGGTGTTGTTACCACCAATAAATGTATAGACTGGAAGTTACCATTCATAGTAGTGACTAGGGACCTTCGCGAAGGCCTGTTTCAGACTCATTTTAGGACGACTCCATTGATGCAGGAGGGGCCAACGTAAAGGTCTTGGGCAAAGAAATGCAAGGTCGTCCAGCAACAAAGGCACTGCATTGACCAGTTAAATACATGCAAGGAAACAATCCTGCTAGCTTACTTTGTAACATGAATGCTGTATTTCTACTGTTTACCCCCAACAACTTGATTTTGAACGGCCACTTGGATGTGGATTCGTTCTGCTACTCAGTCTCCTTAAGGTCCTCTTAATGGCATTCTGGTAATTCTCAAGTGTCAATAGTAATTAGGTAAAGATGTATCAAGATTAAATGCAATGAATGGCTTTGATCTAACTTCAATTAGACTTGGTTGGTATCATGACTCAGCTTTTATGTTTTCCCTTTTTTGGACCACTCCAGCAGCTAAGGATGGAAAAATGATGGTCTATGAACATTCACAGTTGCTGGATTATTGGATTTGGACTCACCAATTTCCTGTACCCTTCTGTGAAGTGCACATCAAGAAATTTTCGTTCTATTTCATGCGCAACCATTTCATGCTCGAGCTAAAAGTGTTTCGCAAAGCATGGTTCCTGTTTTAGCAGACCGCTGTGTCAATACCACCAGGTCTAACTGCTGCACCACAATGATACCTTCTGTCCTTAGTGAAGTCATCAACCTTCACCGCAACTGTGTGTTTCTACTGTAGTTTTCACCAAAGAATTTATTAGTGTTGATATAACCTTGTTCCAAACAAAGATTCAAGGCATGTTTACATGAACACACCCCTCCATGAAACCTCAAAATCTTTTGGGGGCATATTTACACTTGGCAAGTGTCCATTCATCCAGTGAAATAAGACGACAGTTTAAAATCCGCAGACCGCCCCGTGCAAACATGCGATGTCTTAAAGAGTCGCTGGCTGGTTTAAGCCAGGCCACGTGAAAGGAAATGGCTTCCATATGTCAGGAGCTCAGCATTTCCTCTTGCCTTGTTTGCAGGATATCTTCTTTGAGGGTTAATAGGAATTCTAAACCTACGAAGGGAAGTGGAGGAGTGAAGGAAAAGTTTTTCCTCTGGTAAGGCAGAGAAGCCTGCAAACCCTGCGGTACAGCTTTGATGTAAATTTTAAATCAGGTGTAACTAAGACGCTACTTCTCTGGCACACACCTACTTGCACATGAGCACACACACAGTGAACATTCCTGCACACACACTCCACGTTGTCAGATTACTTCCTTTCGTCATGTTGATTAATGCGTACTGGCAGATGCTAAGACGATCGCGACCCTGCAGAGAGCAGCTGAACGCGGATGATCGGACACTCTCTTGGTTTTGCTCTCACAAGTACAGAAACACACCACACTCCTCCAAACCAATCCATCTCTCTGCTGTCCTCCTCAAATCCCCTCACACCTGGCTCTGCACCCCATGAGACCTCTTTTTCTCTCCTCCTTCTCCAGCTCCCCCTTTCTCCTAACTCTTCTCTGTCCACCCTTCCATCAGAATTCATTGTTCATATCTTCACATGCTCCCTTCTTGTCCTCCTCCCGACTACTGTTCATGCTCTTACTGTCTTCCCTCCCTCCCTCATATCCTCTCTCCACACCTCTCACTTCTCTTCAAACTTTTCTTTCCCTTTTCACCTTTCAACAGGCTGAATAATAACTCCCCGTGCCTCCATCTTCCTACCAATCAACAAAAAACCCACCTCTTTTCTAAGTACTCCTAGACTTCCAGTAGGGCTCTGTTCCTGTTCGCTAAGTTAATTGGAAAAACAAGGCAAGCAGAGACATTTAGCCAGGGTCAGTGTAGGGAGATGCAGCCAAGGCATGACAGGGTTAATCAGTGTCACGGCAGCCGGAGTGGGTGTCTGGCTCTCCTCAAACAGGCATGTGGAGGGCCAGACGAGGAAAAACAGTCATGATTTTCTTTTACCTTTTCCTTCTGGAGTCTTATTTCTATATATCGAAAACGTCATATGCAGCCATTTCAAGGACACAGAAATATTTGTCCCATATACTTTGCCATTAAATGGACCCTTGTACATCTGGGAATTTATGGATTTTAAATGTATTTCATTGTTACACTTTCTGACTTTCTTATTAAAACGTTTCTGTTTAGTATTTAAATGAGTTTTCTGTCATCAATGACAAAGCAGGTTTTTTTGCATCCCCCCCCCCAGCTGCTTGTGCTCCTGTGTATACGTGCGTGGTCAGCCTTGTGACATCAAAGTGAGTGTCATAACTCAGCAGTAAATGAGGCATGTGATGGTGGCATGTGGGCACATGGCTTGCTTATCATCAGCACACTCTTTCACACACCTGTTTTGAAGTGAACAGTTGCCCTCAGCGTGGCTCGCTAGGTGTGGAGGGAGTAAAGCAATTTCTCATGAATCTTTTTGACGGGAGACGTGCAGAAACACACCAATCAAATGGAGGTGGGAAAAAAAATTCCATGACCATTGTGTTGCAATCTCGGTTATGATCCCTTAATCTGTCACCTTTGCACACTTTAACAATGAGGCTTTTACTGAGATTCTTCTCTGGACTTCTCCTCCCGAGAGTGCTGTTGTCTTTTTCACATACACCTGCTTCAGCATCACTGAGACATGTTGTCACACACTTGAACACAGTGAAAGCCTTTAAAATCGTTCCATAGCCCCTTTGGGCTCATTACAGAAAGACTCCTGAAGACAAAGTTTGTATGTGTGAAAGCCTGTGTACACGTGTGTCTGTGTGTGTTTCTGTGTGTGTCATTGAGTGTGTGTGTGTGTGTGTGTGTGTGTGTTGTTTCCGCTGCTCAGTGCTCATTATTTGCAATGGCCTGAGCTCTTTCATTAGGGGGGCTGTGAAGTGGAGGGACGTAGGGGCCGGTAGGGGATCAGGGGAAGGGGCGGAGGTCGTAATTGGGCTGTTCCGCTCCCCTGGCCTTGCTCAAGGTCACTGTGAGACAAACTCTGGGCCAGGTCTCTCACTCTTTCTTCCCCTTTCTCCCGTCTTTTCCCACCCTTTTCCATCTCTCCTCCTCCTTCTCACCTCCCTCTTAAACCCCCACTTTTTCCTCTCCCTCCCTCCTTCGCTCATCCTCTCCTCCTCCTGGGGTCTTTTGTCACAGTAGACTGGTCCACTGGAGAGCCACAGAGAAGTGGAGGGGCTAATTCAGTCTAATCTCTTAGCCTGTTAATGTCTGGCTGATATGTGGATTTCTCCACATCCTCAAGGGAAGGCCTTTGTGGTGAAGGCCATCATTATGAAGTTTCCTAGCCCTCCAAGCCAATTATAAGGAGGGAGAAAAATTAGTTCATCTCAAACTCGGTTCTTAAGAAGTTTTCTTGATTGTTCTCAACTTTATTTCACATCTCATACCACCGAGACAATTCACACTGAAGGTTTGTGATAAAAAAACAAAAGCCTGTTAATGTTCATATTTTCTATTTAAAGAAGAAAATTGCGCATCTCGTGTGAAACTATCCGTCATGTGTAGTCTACACACGGTTTCAGCGCAAAGCAAAGTTTGAAGCCATCTGAGAAAAGTGGTGTAGCGCCGCTTGTCTGGTGCCGGCCAGCGGTGAGCTCGGTCTAATGTTTCCCTCTGATTAAGACACAGTGGTGAAAGCTGCCTTTGATCTGAGGAAATGTCTGCGTAGGGAGCAGTTGGAATGCAGCACTCTCCTCTCGGCCTTGCAGATGGAGGGAGAGAGATAGTGTCAGAGTCCATTTGTCTGGCATTGCCACTGCCAGTCCGCCCACGCTAGTAACGTCTGGAGCATGACGTCCCTGTTGAAATGGTTGTTTACACAATGTTGGTGACATAAGAGCTTAATCAAATCAGAAGAGGTTATTATTCCACATGTGGTGACTTAATTAGTCGGATTGCATACTTCAAAATGTTCAAAAAGCACATTCAGGAAATATTATGTTGTGATTTAACTTCTATTTTTATCTTTTAGGGTTTTTTTCACATTCCACTTTTTTGAGGATTATTTACAATAGGTTCAACTGTCATCAAACTTCACTCAAACTGTAAACTGTAAATGAGATTTCAATCAGTCAATCAGTCCTAAAAGCATCAGTCTTTACTGCAGTCACACGTATTTTCCTCAGAGACTGCTTTAAGTTTTACTTTGAGTTTGTAGCTCATAAAAAATATGTATTCATGTTTTTCCTATATTTTCTCCTCCATGTGTCTCTGCAGGCCTCCTGGGCTATCGGGCAGTCCAGCGTTCTCCGACATCTCCCTCATCCGGATCTCGCCCCAGCGGAACCCCTCCGTGGGGGCGGAGTCGCCCTTTCACCCTCCGCATCCCTACATCAACCCATACATGGACTACATCCGCTCACTCCACAGCAGCCCCTCCATCTCTGTTCTGTCAGCCACCCGGGGTCTCAGCCCTGCAGATGGTGAATAAAGTGAAACATACACCGACTCACAAAGCATGATGCGTACATACACTCACAGCGCTGATGCACACTCAACGCTCACATGTGCACACAACCCCAGCAGAGCAGAAGTGGCTGACAAAGCCCCTGAAGACCCTAAAACAATTTTTTTTAAATTGATTACTGAGGTTTGATTGCTGCTCGCAGGAATCTCGATTCTCTAGATCAGTGTAATTCCTATTTGAGATCAGAAGAGGTCAGGTGAGAGGCAACTAGATCCATCTCTATTAAGACCCAGGGGTTGGTGAGATGTTATCTGAGTGAGCGAGCGGGTGGATGGGGGTATTATGAGTGCAGCGCGATCTGTGTGGGTGGGGGCGCAGGTCGGAGGGAGGCTAATCCTTTTGATCTGTGAGTCATGTCAGAGACCTCTGGAGGATGCATCAGTGAGCGGCAGGGTCACGTACAGTTACAACGCGCACACCGAGGGAGGGTCGGATTCAAGTTCAGGGTTGGGGGTCGGTTGTTATGGCGTCCTACAGGGAGCATTTGTTTCCTGAGATCTCATGATGGAGTTGGACTGGGAAATCGATTACAGTGGACACCAGAACCAGTTGAATTATATTTAAAAAACTGATACAAAAAAATCTATTAAAAATGATTAAATAGGAAAACTCACCCTCTTTAGCAACCTAGTGTTGACAAGATTGGTAGCGTTTAAATTATATGATTTTAGTATTTACTAGTGCTGGAATGATTTTCAAATGGAATATATTATTGAAAATGGAATATGTCACCTGGAAAATGAAATTGTGTCATTTTCTTTTTTACTATTTGTAGACATTTTACAGACTAAATGATTGAGTGGTTAATTTAAAAAAGAAATGACAGAATAATCAAGAATGAGAATAATTATCGGTAGTAATTCTATTGTAGTATTTTCTGTGTTTTCTTAAAATTAAGCAAAATATGTCTTCACTCCACTACAGCAAACCTAACAAAGCAGAAGAGTAAAACTGCTGCAAATGACCACGCCATAAAAAGTATACTTATTAAAGATGCTTATTTGCCAAATATCTACGTTCACCTTAAAGTTCTTGATACGGCCTGATGACCTATCGTGTCGTCAGCCATCGAGCTTTTGGCACTTCAGCAGCAGAGAGCCACTTTAGCTCCCCAACTTGTGTTGAAGTGTATTTCTGAAAGAGCAGCAGGGGCATTTCCTCTACACCAGCAGACTCGACTTCGTCTCATCCAGGCCTGTTAAAAGCTGAGTGAAGACCGCTCGCCCCTCTGCAGCTCTCCTGCACTCCAACATTGCTCTTTGCAAAAAAAGAACTACATACTCAAGCTCAACCTCTCTACCCTCCAATTTTCCATTACCACAACATCATTTGCACCAGCCTGAGCTTGTTTTAAATCAAAATAGTCTCTCCAACCTACCACATGATCCCCTTTCAGTTCATAATGCTGTGAATTGTGAATGAGGAACCTAATTACTCCTTTAATCAATCCAGTGATTAATTAACCCATCAGCTTTTGTGTTGTTAGTATATCACCACGCTTACAGCGAGCCTCCTTCTTCAATATGCAATTTTTTTTCCTACCAAAAAGTACATTTGAATAATGATGAATTAATTAACAGAATCTAATGGAGATTTAAAGTGGGTGGGATTTAGTGCCACCCTCTTGCTGCCACACATTTGCTTTCACATCTTTTTTTTTTTTTGCTCCTCCTTCACATTATTTCTCTCTTTTCTATGTGAGATGAGGTTCAGAGGTAGGCTTGCCCCTGATCCTATTGTAATGCTGAAGGAGCACCTGGTGGCTCACCAAGTCCTGAGGCAAGTCTTTGCCTTCTCCGCGTCGAGTGCCACACTGACAGCCCGTCTCCCCCCCGGGCCAGCACTCGGATGCCAGCATTTCTGATTTAGAAATTCCGCAAAGCCCTTTTCTGTGTTTGGAGACTGAATGGGCCATATTATGGTTGAATGCAAAAGCAAAACTAAGGCGGAACAGTGGAGACAATTAAAAACCCACCCCCCCTCCACTGAAGACATAATACCCAGATCGAATTAATTTAGAATTTTTTCTTACATTCATTCAACCAATCATGGATGCATATTGCAGGCATACAGACCAGCCTTAAGAGGAAATCTCCTCATACAGTGTTTTTATTTTCTCTTTATTGCTTCAATTTGGGGGGGGGGGCTTTTGGGAGAGCTGCAGCACTCTGTGGGTCTGAACCAATTTTATATTTGCATCCAAAACCACAGTGTTAGTCTTTTCCCTCTCTCTTTCTTAGAATATTTGCATAAGGAAGCCCACCACCAGATGTTTATTTTTAGGCTCCGGTTCAAGGACTTACAACAGTCTACTGTATAACTAAGGGAATGACTTGGAACAGAGAGGCATGTTGAGAAAGAGAGAGAGAGAGAAGTGGAGGCTGAATCGTTTGCTGTATCTTTATGCATGCAGATATATCTGGGCAGATTTAGGCCTTTTGTTTTCTCGTGGAGTTTAAGGGCGCACAGTCGAGGAGCAGGTTGCATATCTGCAGACTGCAGCCCTGATGTGTACAACACACAAGCACCATCTCTGGCAAAAGATGTGTCAGCCCACATACTCTTACCCCACACACACACACACACACACACACACACATATACACTCTCTCCAAAGTGATCAAGGAACAGTAAGAAGAAGAGAAAAGGCTGTATTGTAAGACGATCAGTTATGCTGTGCTTGCTATGAATGCATCAATCAAACACTAATGCACACTCACTGTAATCTCTGAGCAAGCATCCGGTAATCCCCAGTGAGGCTCTCCACTTCAGGTGATGCTCCCTGTGCATCTGTTTTGCTCAACTTGATGGTGTTGCTAATGTGCTCATTACTGTTCTGCTGAGCTGATTATCATCTAATGTAAATGTGAACACAGGTTTATAACGCAGTGCAGGTGCTCTCCCTGTCGTGTTTTTCTCACTGCCTAATTCTTTTTCTTTCCTCCCTACCTTCCTCTGTTTGTTTCTCCGCTCTCTCTTCTCCACCCGCCCCTTTTCAAAAACGTCCTTCCGTGCGTTCTCTTCGTCTCCTCATCTGTCACCTTCAGTTTTTGGTTACCTTGCTTTCCCTTTGCTGACCCGATCGTTCTCCTACTCCAGCCCCTCACACAGGTCTGACCACAGCCGAGTACTACCACCAGATGGCTCTGCTGGCGGGCCACCGTAGCCCTTACGCGACCGACCTGCTCCCCTCTGTGGCGTCCACAGCCGGCGCCAGCAGCGCCAGCGCCCTGCACATGGAATACCTGCAGGCGATGGAGAGTAAGTTTGCACTGATCTCACACATGACTCATGACTGATAGCACAGTTTATTTCTAAGTGTCCCAGAAATGCTGATCCAGGACCATTAATTTATTAGGTTCTCATAAGTTTTTCATATACAGTATAATGGCATGAGGTCTTAAATCCAGGGTCAGCAGTTCTTGTGCGTGATTTACTGACCGTGGGAGTTTTCTGAACTTAACCTTGATGATGCCAAGTTCAGGTTCATAAATCAGTTCTCCACAACACTCACCAAGTTGGATGAATATAATAACATTGTTAATTTTGTTTATTTATAGAGGCCAGTTTTGCATATCGTGGCTGTGACTGTGAAAACCACGTATCTCCAAATGGTCAACTTTTCATGAGCTACGGTAACAAAAACAGCCCTGTTTTCAGCTTTGTGACAATGCATTTTTCAGATACTCCAAGAGGTTTATAAATGGTTGATTTAGCATAAGAAGTAGGATAAACTTTATGTAGCATATCCTAACTACACATTAAAATGAAGTTATTGAAATGATGGTTAAAAATCAGTTTTAGGTAACCTAGACATCTTAAAAACTGGATTTTTCAACCAGCCCAGTAGGTGGAAAAAACACCCACCAAATCCATGCCTACTGGGAGTGGACCTTTAAGTATTATGAGTGCGTACCTGCACATTATAGCATGGGTGGCCCCAGTGGGAATTCCACCTCTAAGTTGCACCTTCACAAAACACCTACTGTATCTTATACTATATATAGATCAAGCTACAACTCAACCACGTCGAGGAGGGACCTGCAACTTTACTTTGACATGATTTAAATGAGCTATTGTCTTAATGTGTTGGGCTCAGGACTGTGTGCAGAGGACTTATGCTAATGAGTTATTTTAAAGTGTAAATAGGAAATTAAGCGCACACTGAATCTTAGAAAGGTCAGACAGCCTCACCCCGCTCCCTTTGATGAGAATGTATTTAGTCAGGCAGACGCCGCTTTCATGGAAATCCAGGGTGAAGTTCCCCCTATTCCTCTGAACAAACTAATTAAAACTAGCCAAACTTGTGCGGGTATCAGAAAATTAATTGCTATTAAGTGGGAATTGGAATGTCCCACCATTCATCACTGGAGAAATCCTTTCTTCTGTGTCACTTTTTAAGATTAATAGACTGAAACAAAACAATTAGGGCCAAATTTAAGTGGAGATGCGATGCTCCTCACTTAAAAAACGCCTGTGATCATTGCTGGTAATAACTCATCATGTTCCAACAATGTGTGTTCCAACGCCTGAAAAATTAACACTTTAAAGCTTTGTTGGATTTCAGATTAAAAAAACACTCATACAAAGAGCAGAGTCTATCAAGAGGCTTTTGCTGATAATCTGGGCTACTGCGGCTATTTTAGTCTATTTCACATCAGTGTAATTACCTTCAGTGAGAGTTGTGCTAATGAAACAATGGGCCTGTCCTGCCTATTTGTGCTTTAATGGGCTATTGTCTATGTTCCTACTGCCTAATTAGTTCCATAGCTCTCACAGATCACTATACTAAAGTCTGTATTTGTGGTCTTTATTAGTTCGTTTTAATTTCTCTGCTATTTTTTCTATTTGTACGGCACTTTTCTCATTAATAGGTTCACTTTCAGTAACATTTTGAACACTGGAACTCAATGTTTGATACAGACAAAGCATTTAATTGTAGTTATCGATTATACAACTCAAGCTGTAATTTCAGTGGATTGCCAATAATTATATCTGTTCAGCACAATTTACTAAAACAAACAAAAAGTGAAACACAAACTTAATTAGAAGTACACTAAGTACTAAGTACTACACACACTTTTAAATATGTCCAGAATTATTGTTTCCCTTAGTAGCTTGTCCTAAAGTAAGTTTTCTGTAAGCCAAATCCTGGCCTTATATTCACACTTCAGCCCTCTCCTGTGATGGCGTCCCTCTCAGGTGGCCCCGAGGCCTGTCGGCGAGGGTTCAACCCCAGTTTTAGAACCAGCTTTTATTTCCAACGCCGTCACTCCGGCCTGTCTAAACCCTCCCTGGCCAGAAGAATTAATGACGCGGCGCGTAACCAGCCATCCCGTCCATAAATCAAGAGGAAATTAGAGGGACAGTCCTGCTACGATCCAGGACACTCCCCTCTCTGTCTCCCCGGTTGGCCGATTTATCATTTGGGCTGTGCGTTAATAAATATCACTCCCATGAGGCTTTGCAGTGGTGGGACGCCGGCCCTGCTGTTGAATTAGGAGAATTTACTCCACTTTTAAATGTAGAACGTTGGATTTGTCCATCATTTGTTCGTTTTCATTTTCTTTTGCAGCATTAGATTATTAGCTATTAGCTATTCGAGATTAACGAAATAGTGAAAAATCAGACACGTCGAGGAGCGTCACATGACAAAGTACATTGTATTTAGCAGTTGTGTGCGCTCTGCGATTTGTATGTATATATGTATGCCCCCCCACCTCCAACTCCCCCGTCACTAAGAAAGACAGATTTTCCATACAGTGACAATGTAAAGGAGGTGTTGCTCTCCATACAGCTTCGTGCCGTAGTCGAAACTCAGGCCTGTGCATGCCAGAACACCACCGCTGCCACCACAGAGACATCCACACACACACATTCACATCCACACACTGTGATTACCATGTGAATGGAGCTTTCTGTAATCGTTGGATGTGTCAAAGGAGAGATGGAGCATTTACGTTTGGGAGATGGATGGATTGTGGGGGACGTAAATATGGAGGGGGGTTATCGGGGCTGCGTAAGCTGGTTTTGTTCGCCTTTATAAAATAACTCAAAATGTTTTATTTCCAAGTCTTGAGTCACAAAGTCATTGTGTCAGTTCATGCACAAAGCGCGACATCCCCTCAGCGCTTTCCCCCCCTCCCTCCATCTTCCTCTGTTTTTCCCTGTCTTGTTTGTGACATCTCCATGTGAAAAGACAACAAAAGTCATGTTTTAATCTCTACCCGTGGCTCATTGTATGTGCAGAGAGAATGGTTGTGCCGTTTCCGCCTTTTACCTTTTCAAACCCCCTTTTAGTATTTCCAGTCAACACTGATTGCATTTGAATAACGAGTCAAATTGGACTTGATTAAATATTACCATACACAGTCAGAGCATTTCTCCAACATAAAAGACATGTTTTCTCATGGATGAAATGCAAGCAGTGCATCAAGTGACAGCTGAACACTCATTCAGATGAGCCTTTTGTCTGATGATTGACAAAAATGTCATCTGTTGGGGTTAGATTAGGTTAGAGTTTGGATGAAGTCAAACAGAAAATCATGTATAAACCAGCAAATGCTCTTTTTTTGATCTGTAACTAATTTGTAGGAATTTAGCTGACGCTCTTCTCCAAAAAACACAGAATGAGGGAGCAGTTAAGGGTTCATTTACCGGTTTACGGGGCATTTTAACCTTTCACTTTCACAGCAGCCGCTTGGCACTCATACTTTTCTTCCTCTGACCTCTTTCTTCCCTCATCCTGCAGGCTCTCGTTTCTCGAGCCCACGGCTGCCATCACGGCCCAGCAGGAAGCGCCCCCTGCCCATCTCGCCCCTGTCTGAGCACAGCTTTGACCTGCAGACCATGATCCGCAACTCGCCCAACTCTCTCGTCACCATGCTCAACAACTCTCGCTCCAGCTCCTCCACCAGCGGCTCCTACGGTCACCTCTCTGCTGGAGCCATCAGGTAATTGTCCTGCATGAATTATTCTCAAGGCTCACAGGTCATTATAATAATAATAATAATAACAACAATAATAATACAAATAATAATTATTATTATTATCGAATTGGGCTTAAGACTTAACATATTTGACAGAAAGCCTAACTAGAAGTGGGAAGTTTGAAAGAAATTAGCTTTGAGGGAGGAGGTTGGGGAGGACACAATCGAGTTGCATTATGGGAATTGTAGGATCCAGTGTTTCTGGAGCTTTCTGCATACCCCTTTAAAGTTGTAAAAAAAAAAACTCTTATTCTGTCAGGATGTCTTTCAATGAGCCTTGATTGATTGTGATTCTCTCAAGGTGGTCATTCAGGAACTAACATGTGCCAATGATAAATCAAGCAGGGTCTCCCCGGGGGGTGGGGGGGAATAATATCATTGATTGGTATTTTTCACACAGATGTGGTGCAGAACCCATCAGGATGGCAAGATAATATTACTGAAGTTACAATGCACTCTCATTTGTGTGAAAGAAAAGAAGGGGGGGAGTGTGGAGCAAACAATAGTGTGTGTGCGTGTGTGTGTGTGTGTGTGTGTGTGTGTGTGTGTGTCGTCCATGTCAAAGCCCCATGTGGGTGACGATCTCCCAGCCAGCCAGTCAGCCGGCCTCCCCGGCGGCTCGTGTCAGTCATCCGGTACACCTCATGGAAACATCACATACATCACGGAGCAGAGCAAAGGGTAAAAAAGAAAAGAAGAGAGAGGGGAAAAGGAAAGATCCATCGCCCCACCCACAGACATTGATCAGCGATCTGTAAGAGGAGCCTGATCAATCAACGCTGCACGCTCAGCCACTGTCCTGGTGACAGGACCCAAATAGCCAGAGCCAACAGACTGATGAGTGATATGACAAGCGGATGGGCCCCCAAATGTGTCTCGGTCCATTGATTTCCACTCGGCTCGTAATAAGATCAGCAGACATATGGGTCGCAGCGAGAGCGAAGCTTCGGAGCTCAGGATGAATGGAGGCTGCTGCTGTCGAGCCACACAGATCTGTGTTTATCTGGTGGTTCACCCGCGGTTACGCAGACCCCAGAGGAGGTTTGCTGGCTTTTGGGATTTTTAGGACAAACAAAGTTAGCTCAGGTTGATGGTAAATAAGCTGAGGAAACGTGTCCGTTGCAGGAACTGGGGAATTCATTTGGCTTTATTCACACGGCTATGCGACGCCCTCCAGATTGTTTATCATCTGTATCATTTGCCCAGTGGAAGAATGACATACTGCCTTACACAGACCGCATGGTAATTCTCTGTGTGTTAACAAGCTGAACATTCACTGGCAGGGATTTTCCAGCAGCCCCGTGGTTCCAGCATTACCACACCATCTCCTGTCAGATTGTCCTTAGGGAGGAGGAGCTATCCAGAACAATCCATTTATTCACTGTCTTTCTCCTTTTTTTGTCTCACTGCCTTTGCAACTGAAGTTGTATTTTAGTTTACGATTATTTGACCCAATATAACTGGTCCCTCTTCTGCTCTCTCCAGCCCAGCATTGAGCTTCGCCTACCCTCCAACCCCGGTGGCTTTGCACGTGCACCAGCAGCTGATTGGACGTCAACCGGGCATAGTGGGCTCTGCCTTTGGCCACAGTCCGCCCCTCATCCACCCATCGCCGGCCTTCGCCACCCAGAGGCCCGTACCTGGCATCCCCCCCTCCGGCCTCAGCGCCAGCGAGCGCTCAGCCATCTCCAACGACTCCTCACAGGTGAGAGCGGCGGCGGGCGCCCGTGCGATTCATCATCACAGTTAATAGATAGCGGTGTCGCATGCCAGCCACTACGCCGCAAAACGCAGCGAGCTAACACGGTACAGGCAGGACCCCCCCTCCACGCACCCGTCTCCTGGGAGTTTCCCCCCTACTTGTGTTGTCTCTTGTTTTTAGACTGCCGAGCACGGCCCAGAACGTGCCTGCAGCAAACAACAAGGGGCTTGTTAGCATAGAATCCCACTGCTGACTCCATTAATCACTAGAGAGAGAACAAGGATATAGAGAGGGAATATTGACATGGATGGATGGATCCAAAGGAGCTTTTTCTCTCCTTCCTCAACCCTTACTGTATGTGCGGGCCCACATTTGAAGTAAATATTCAATGTTTATTACCCGTCCTCCCTGCTGTTTCCCATTGCTTGAATTTTGTGTTATCGCGAATGAGGCCTCATTCAAATTGGAAGCATCAAAATTGCCTTTTCCTTCTCCTGAATAAACAGAATATTGCTTTGGGGCCACGGCCATATCTCATTTGTTTCAGCTAAGATAGAAGGGCAAATGTGTTACATGTTACAGACTGACAGGATCACTACAACTCTGAACATTTTTGTAAAATCCGAGGAAACTTCTTTCCTTTTCCACAACCTCCTTGGTAATTATTTTATTCTTGTGAAAATTTGGTTTGTTACAAGAATTCCCCCAAGGGGCGAATTTAAGCCAGGGCCAAAGCCAGGTCATCCACTGGTTCATTGAATTGGTCCATGAGTTTGTTTTAATTGCTGTGATTAAAGGAGCTAATACAGTTTTTCATTTGCACAGTTACAGCTGAGGGACTGGGGATACGGAATCCATTATGGTGCAAACACAGTTGTTTTTTTCCCCCCAGCTTGATTAAGTAAATGATTAACTCACTTATAAGCATTGCATGCATATTTAATGGTATTTTAGAGGATAAATAACATAAGAAATATCAGTCTATCGAGTCAGGTTCATGTCATGGGAAGCTCGAAAGGATGAAATATTTTCTGTTTTTCCGCAGACCAAACCAACAAGTGAATCTGCAGTGAGCAGCACAGGGGACCCGATGCACCACAAACGCTCCAAAATGAAACCGGAGGAAGAGTTGCCGAGCCCAGGCGCACTGAGCGTGCAGGTGAGGATTAAAATATAAACATAATATCTTCATTCACTGGCTCTGTTTGTATTCTTCTGCTCTCTGGCAAAATTATCCACATTCTGGCAAAAACATATCACACTGCAAACTGGAAGGTAAATCCCAGAATTCACCAGCCAGTTTTTATTTTTGGATTTTACCAATAGAATAGGAAGCCCATATAATGGCTGGTCACCTGCCAAAGTGGCCGCAAACAATAGACAAGCTTACCAGCCACAGTTTGTATGTATTTATCTACGTCTGGCTGTTTGTTGGTGTTAGTTTCCTACCCTGCTCTTATCAGTCACTGTTTCCATAGCGAAACAATTCATTGATCTTTTGGAGACTAGAAGGAAATTGTTTTTGCTTCTGTTTAATCAAAATTTTAAGTGGCTGGAAAAATGAAAGAGAAATGTGATAACAATAAGAGTTTGCATCTGCAGGAAAAAACCTTATTAGAGTCGATATTCAGGCGGCAGCAGATTCAGCCTGAGGTGCGCGGTGGAAGCCCAGGCTCTCCTGAATTAGCCCGCAGCAGCTCTCTGCTCCACTCAGCCACCTAACTGTGACAGTGAAATATGTCTGGGCTAATAGAGCAACCTACAGCAGGAAAAGGGGGTTAGATTCCTCAAATACTCGCCCCGGTCCTGTCGTATAACAACCCCCAAATACAGAGCAAGGCTTTCAGCACCACATTTCCGCTCTCCACACTTTTCTCCCAGGCAGCCAAACAAGGCCAGATTCATAGGGGCACTGTGGCTGAGACCTGTAACCAAATCTATCTTGGCTGTGCCTTTCATGTAAACCTGCAGGGCGGTAAAAAAAAAAAAAAAAAAGACAGATTTGGATGGACTAATGTTGGGGAGAGGAAGGCAGTTGCTGTAGCTTTCAGGCTCTTATGTGGAGCGTGTTTTAAAGCCAATTCATTTTTATTATATCCATTAGATTGTTGCGCTTGTTGAACTAGATCTTTTTCACCGTTGTTCCTCAGGACCATCCTGACGGGATGACCCTGGTGAAGGAGGAAGGGGACAAGGATGAGAGCAAACAGGAGCCAGAGGTGGTTTATGAGACAAACTGCCACTGGGAGAACTGTTGCCGCGAGTTTGACACGCAGGAACAGCTAGTACAAGTAAGTAGCAAACACACACACACACACAAAGAACAGTGGCACAAGCCTCTACATATTGACGTCTCCAAATAACAACTGAGAAATGTCAGTAAATTGTGCACAGAATGTGATTTTTTAAATGTATTTAAACGGTTTAGAAAAGGGAACAAAAAAGGGGGAAATGTCTCTGACCGCTGCTGTTTAGCACATGGTTTGCATTTCACTCATCAGTTACGATTCATCACTTCCTGTGAGCAGAGAAGCATTCACACCCAACCCCAGTTGTTTTCCAGGACCAGAGTTTCTTGTAGGGAAACGTAGTGACACAACAGCTTGGTAAGATGGGTGAAGCCTTCCCAGTGCAGCTTAGAAAGCACACGAAACTATGTCTTTTGGTTTGTATGCTGTTTTTCTTTCCTCAAACTCAGTGGATCCCAGCAACATCACCTGTCTGCAGCTGTACTATTCTGCACAATGCCTCCTACCAGGCTACATCCACTGCCTGCGCGTCTGTGCAGCAGCAGCAGCAGCAAGCTACAGTAGAGTCAGAGCTGCAGGCATTGACTGATACTGCTGCTGGATTCCTGATTGGATACAGGGACGGTGGTAATGGGCTCAAAAGCTGAAGAGCACATCTCACAGCTGAACGCGGCTAACTGATTTGGCGGGTTAAGCCTCCCAGAGTCAGGATGTGAGCTTTGTGTACACTGGACCGGGCCTCCTCCTGGCTGCTATCAGAACTCCACAGCCCGGGAGATGGATGGCTCTCATCGTATTGCGCCAGAGGGTTCACTGTAAAGCTAAATATTAATGACATTATGGTTGCCTTGCCCCCACTACGGCTACTTACACTGACGCTATTAGCTCTGCTGCTCTCTCGCGGCCTGTGAACTGCTCACCCGTCAGCCAGCTGAGAGAGACGACTGGAGTTGGAGAAGTGGTGAAAATACACCGATATGATGCCGCGAACAAAGCTGGAGTGCGCACACACACACACGTGCACATGAAACACACATTACCACACATCTGATAGAAAGATCCTCAGCTCTCCACAGCTGTCTATTTGCCGCCTTGACATTGCAATCCTCAGCCGCGGTGGTAACCCCTATCTATAATTGATATCCTCAGCACGGAATGGGCTGCCTCCCGTGTTTGAAGGGCTCGGCTCAAAGGTTGAGAATCTTGACAACTTCTTGCCCCTGTTTCAGGGGGCAAGATGAGCTAAGGTGGTTGGAGAGGAGGGGAGGATGGCTTCTTAATAGAGGAAAAGCTTGCTCACATCCTCCCCCTACTGTAGTCACACCAGGTGGCCATCTGAACAAAACAAGGTCCTCTCATTCCTCCACATATACTATGCAGCGTAACCTTGCCAAGCTGCACTTGTTATCAGATTGCCGTGTAGACAGACACCAACAAAATCCTTATTAGTTTTCCATTTTCCATTTTCTCCTTTTCTGGCATTTGACTTTCTGATATTGCATTTTTTTTCTAATTTTCTATGCACATGCAGATATGCAGAGCAATGCCAATAAAAGTCTTTGCCTACAGAATCCATGCCCTCTAATTCAGCAGAGCGGACGAGAAAATGCTCTTATCTCTCCGCACCCCCACCCCCCCTCAGTAATAGGATAAGTACAGTATTTGGACCACAGTGGCTCTTCTCATACACTGGGAGGGGTTTGGGGGTAGGGTGTGGGGGATTTCCATATAACCAAACAATGGAGCGTCCCTTCCCCCTGTACTTGTCTTCTGAAATGGCTTTGGGGATAAAAACATGATGAAAAAAAAACCCAGTTTCTCTTTGGTTGTAACCAATTCAACCGCACAAAGTTTACACACGCGTTCAAATTCAATGACAGTCTTCAAACATGCTCACCGCCAACCAGTGGCTGCTCTGTTGACGGCCTACGTCATGAAATAAATGTTTTTTTTTAAGTACTAAAAGCCTGCACTCAAATATCCCTTTTCCTCTGTGGTTGGCCTAATTTTAGAATTAAGCCTTCACACCACCCTCATCGCTTTCCACCTTGTTCAAAAGCACTCCTGCCGAGGTCTTCATGCTTATTTTTACACTCTCCAACATGCTCTCACCATGACACGCCACGGCGTTCCTTTATCATCTGCGTTTAAGCGCTCTCGGTGCAGCCGATAAGATAAACATCAGATCTATGCAATTTAGCTCACTTATCTGGCCTACCCAGTCAGCAAAAGCGAAGCGGGTGTCAGTTTTACTTTGCTGTATTTATTTCATTTATTACATTTCAACTCTCTCTACCTCTCCATCTCCCTCTTTGTCAGCTCCACATTCTTTTGCTTCCCCATTTTGTGGGCATAAACCTCTCCCTCTCTCGTTTTCTCTTTCATTTTCTCTCCCTCCCCTCTTCCCCTCAGAGGGAGTACTTAAAGATAAGGCCTGGTGGCTTCTTTTAATGTCTCTCTTGAAGTGGGCTTTTTTCACTTTTGTCGCCGGAGATGCCAACCCAACACTCCCATAATTCCCTAATATGGCCTTGCTTAACAATCTTGTATTATTTCCTCATGTAACTGTATCAGAGGCTTCACCAGGGAGACATGCTATGCTATGCATTTTCAGCTCCCTTTTATGATTAAGAAATTAATGTAAACCATACCGCCTTCTGCACGGCAGAGCAGTTTTTAATAAAGAGTGGCGGTGGAGTCTTTGGATATGGGTGGACAAAAAAGTGTGGCATTAAAAAAGGTGGTCAAATTTGAGTCAGCATAACAATAAAAGTTGCTAAATAAATTAGCATAATATTTTATTCTTTAGCCTCATTGTAAAATGCTTTATCTTAGGGTTACTACTTGACCACTTGCAAGACATTTGTGATCTTGTGTGCGAATAACCTTCAACAGTTAAACATTCCTGGCTTGTGATCCAGTGGATTCAGGTTCTGTCCTGTCGTTGTGGGCCTGCTGAGGATGTTGTAGACTATATATGGGGGGGTGTCAGGTGGGTTTGGTGGTCTGTTTGTGTGTGTTCTCACAGCTCATCTGGCCTTTCAGACCCTCCACAGTCTACCAGTTCTGTTCCAGGTCATCTACATAGGTGGCGCTGTGATGTCCTTGTTCTTAGATGGGGAGCTGGCTCTCCCTGTGTGCAGCCTTGTTGAGGCGGCTGCTGTGCGCCTCCCCGGTGTTAAAGGGAGATAAACGCGGGCGCATTCTGAAAGCAGCCCCCTCTCTGGCTGCTGGCGCAGGCTTTTAATTGGTAAAATGCAGATTTTTTTTGATCGGGAGAAGGATTAGGCCCTTATCTGTCAAGAGTATCTTACTCTAAGATGAAAAGACTGTGCTGAATTACACATGCCAATTCTAACTCCCTGCCCCCTGCTCGCTCACTCACTTACTCTCATCCTACCTCCTTCTTTCACACACTCAATTTTTTCCCCCTTTTACTTCCTCCCTCCTCCTTTCCTCCCTTCTTTGCCTTTTTCATGCATTTTTTCCCCACTCTCTTAACACAAAGCACTTCAGCAACTGACATCACAAAAGAGCATATGATTTATTAGGCGGTGTTTGATAAAGCTAAACGGTGTTGCGGGTCCCACAGCTTAGTGAAATTGCCTTGTAAACAGGCCCTCTTTTCATGCACGCTTGCATTCTAATGCATTAAGGCTATGTCCCAGAGAGAGTTTGATAAGGAGACATGGAGATGGATACTGAAATGGGCAAATGCTGGGAAGTAGCAAAAAAAAGAAGATTTTGTGTATTCTACTAATGCGTGTAGAGATGTGTAGGTTTGTGCATTCACAGAAAGGGATGGAATGAATTTTAAATCAGACTTTTATTTTTTAGGAAACATAAAAACTGTGTGTTTTAGTGCTATTTATGTTCATGGATGTTTGGATGCACCCAAGCAGCAGGGGCCTGGACCAAGAGAACAGCGCCTGCACCTGTGTGTATGTGTGTGCACCTCTCATACGTCACAGGCGGCTTCAGTGTCCCCTGTGTCCGTGTCCCTGGTGCTCCGTGTCGTGCGGCTCCCTCCTAAATCCATCTTGGTGGCGTTTTTACAGTTGTTGGCCGATAAGCTGGCAGGGGGAAGATGAATAACCTGCAGCGCCGCTGCTATCAGCACCTGTTTGTCGATTTAGCGGGCCAACGGGGCCTGTCTGCTCAGCATGGAGATTATTGATTCAATAAGAATTGCCATTAGATCATGCCATTAGGTTTTCTCGGCGGCCCCTCTCCCCGTGCTGTCTGTCCCCCTCCCTGTCAGCTCAAAGGCTCATGCATCACACCCGTCAACGACCTCCTTCATTTGTACAAACATGGTGCGAGTGTGTATCCGTCTGTGTGTGCAAGTGCGTGCGCTCGTGTCGTGCCAGCCACCCGCGTGATCCAACACCATGGCGCTCTCCCATCGCTCTCAGCCAGGCGATATTGAACGCTGTTCACAGCAGACCGATAGCTTGCCACAGGGATTCCCTCAACGAGAGAAAGAAAAAGAGAAGACGAGTCAGGTTTTCTGAGGCTATGACCGAGGTGGGGAGGAGATCAATCTTGGGGAAACTTCACTAACGTCTGTGGTCATCCAGTCCCCAATCATTTTCTGTGGAATTAGTCTTGTTTTGTCACTTTGAAATTAAAAAATGTCAAGTGAGAAAGAATAATGGAGGTCCTTTGCGGATATGTTAGTGTCAATTTCACTCTTTGCTTCTTTACTGTCGCACCCTGCTGTTACTGCGCTGACTCATTTGTCGATACACCTCCTTTAGTATTACTGGCAAAGGCAGTGGTTTTGTAGTTAAAGACGGTCAAAATGTCCTGAAGGAACATTTCAAGTTGGGACGCTTTCTGTAATGGTCATGGATATATGTGGGGTCATGATCTGGCCAGTGGGCAGGGCACTGGAAAGGTACAAAGATGCCATTGTTAGAGCAGTGTCATGCCTCGAGGGGGAGTGACCCTGGACTCTTTATTTGCTTTGGTCCTGCATGTTTTATAGCTCAACAATCTTGCGAGTAAGTGCACAAAGACATCACGTTTTCCCCAGACATTTAAGAGCATTCAAAGTCATGTCTCTATTTACCCCCTTTCCTTCTTGCTTGTTGCCATCCGTCCCTCTTCATTCACCCCCAAGGTAAAAAGACTCTACTCCGCTGCTCAGGAATGTAATAATACCGGTTTCTTTTGGTCAGGATATTGTGTCTGTCTCTCTGGGTTTAAATTGATCCCGGAAAGGCACTTGAGAGGCCACCACAGTGTTGTCTCTGAAAGAAAGCCAGATGTTGACTTCGTCCCCAGAGGGTGTACGTCTGTACGACTTTTTTTCCTCCTCACCTCCTTCATTCCTCTGTAACATCCACCACTTACCCGCTTTTACAATACAGTTAGTGAGAAAAGAAGAAAGACAGAGGGAAAGGAAGAGAGAAGGGGATGAAGCAAGAGAAAGGTGGTGCTCACAGATATAATGCTTGGCTGGAGTTGTAAAGCCCTCGCATTTCAGATGCCTCGACTAAACTTTTGATTTCTCGCCCTATCTCCTCACCTCCCTCCCACCTTCCCTTCTCCCTAAGCCTCAGATTGGAAGTTGCCACTGCAGCACAACTGTCAGCACTTGTCATGAAGGGGCGAGAGCCCAACGTGATGCGAAGTGACAGGGTTTTATTTGAAAATCCTGTTCAGATCGGACTCTGAGGCTCACAAGTCTGCCTTTCCCCCCCGTGTTTGTGCAGATTTCAACAGAGTGAGGCAGAGAAAGAGAAAGGCCGGAAAGGAAGGAAGAAAAGAGTTAAGAGAAATTAGATGGAAGCAAATTAAATGGAGAAAGTACCACATAAAAATAAATGAAAAACAGGAACGAGAATGTTGTATTTGCACCCTGTGCTTGAGAGCAAAAGTATCCACAAACTGAACAACAAATCAGTCAAGGCAAAAAAAGTCGTCATGCACAGACACAGCAGGGGCTTATAATAATGCACTGGTTGCTTTGGTTAAAGTTCTGTCATCTTCTTCTCTAGCACATCAACAATGACCACATCCATGGGGAGAAGAAGGAGTTTGTGTGTCGGTGGGAGGAATGCTCTCGAGAGCAGAAGCCCTTCAAGGCACAGTACATGCTGGTGGTCCACATGCGCAGGCATACTGGGGAAAAACCCCACAAGTGTACAGTAAGGATATTGCTATTTGCTCAGTTGACTTCATTTATTTTTATTTGCAGATTGCATGCTATTTTCGTGCTAACACAAGATTCAAACCGTATGAGTGACGTTCTCTCTCTTCCTGCAGTTTGAAGGCTGTGCAAAGGCCTACTCTCGTCTGGAAAACCTTAAGACTCATTTACGATCCCACACAGGAGAGAAACCTTATGTGTGTGAACATGAAGGCTGCAACAAGGCCTTTTCCAATGCCTCAGATCGGGCAAAACATCAGAATCGCACACACTCAAATGAGGTACTGACAAACATAATTTCAGACAGTTATGCTCCTTTGACTTTGCTACCTGATGTGGTGTTCACAAGCAACATATTTCTCCCAGCTCATCTTTCTCCTTTCCTCTTTAGAAACCCTATGTGTGTAAAATCCCAGGCTGCACCAAACGCTACACAGACCCTAGCTCCTTACGCAAGCACGTGAAGACGGTGCACGGGCCGGAGGCGCATGTCACCAAAAAACAGCGTGGAGATTACCCGCGTCCTCCGCCCCAACCCCGGGAGCCTGGGGGCAACAGCCAGGGCCGGTCACCAGGGCAACTGCCCCTGGGTGGGTATACGGACCAAAGGGAGTACAACCATGCTACCTCAAAACAGGATGAATGTCTGCAGGTCAAGTCCATCAAAACCGAGAAGCCCATGGTGAGACTTTTTTTAAGGTTTCTATCAATTTTGCTGACACTCACACCTTTAACACTACTTTGATTCTTTTGCTAATACTTTTACTACTAATTTCTTTACTTTAACATAGTAATTTGAATGCCTAGTACTTAGGTTTGTGTGTGATTTGGGGGCATGCACATTAACACTGAAGTCTTCTAATGAGTGAACGTTTTCTTCTATCCAATGCTTCGGCATTTCCCTCCTTCCCTTTCTAAGGACAGTGGGTAATCAGGTGAGATAGGTATCCCTTCATATTGCATTTGTAAAATATTCTTTCACTCGTTCCTTTATTGCATATCATTTTATTATCTGTTTTTACTGTCTTTTCTCATCCCGCATTCTCAAAACTGCTTGGCTTGACTTTCACCTGAAACACACCAGATTTCTTCTCGTTGTAGTTTTCCCTCATCTCTCACATTCATAAAAAGAGTATAAAAAGTGTTCTTCTCTTTTAGTAAACAACCCAATTAGGCACAAGCTGGTCTCACAAAAGGCCTGTATCCTATTTTCCTATCCTCTGAAAACAACCCAAAACATGATTTCTCTTTAAAAGAATGTTTTTGTGTGTCCCGACTGGATCACAGGGGGAGGCATTACTCATGCCCCAATAATGTACAAAACATTGTCTTCCAAACAGCTTTTCTATAAGAATTAATGCAGAATGGCAATGATGCAATGATTATACAAGATGATAATATGAACACATAAATAGAATTATCTTTCATAATGGTCATCTTTTATGAAAAATTGTCACTGTCTAATGTTTATAGGGAATGTTTCCCATAAAAGATCATATTTTATCATTGTTTGTCACATATGACACCTTATACCTTTCCTTGGGTTACCTGAAATAAACTTGATAATCAATTTTTATTCTTTCCTGCTCTGTGTCTGCCAGACGTCTCAGCCAAGCCCTGGCAGTCAGTCTACATGCAGCAGTGACCAGTCCCCCATCAGCACCTATCCCAGCAGTGGAGTCCAGCTTGCTGTGAGCGCCGGACGCTCGCCAGGGGAGGGGCTGGAGGAGGACGAAGAGAAAGAGGAAAACGAAGAGGAGGCATACGAGGATTGTGAGGGTGAGCCAGCCCCCATCATGGACTCCACAGTGTCCACAGCAACCATGGCCATGCTGACCCTGCAGGCAAGGCGAAGTGTTGGCCGCCCCATGCGCTGGATGGAGCACATCAAGATGGAGAGGCTGAAGCAGGTGAATGGAGCGCTGCCCAGGCTGGGGCCCCTGTCCCCTACACCACCCCCAAAAGGTTCCACACTACCCAACATCCTGGGGAAGGGTAAGTTTCATTATGTTCGAAAAACTAAATGCTCTTATAATGTGTATCCAGTCTACAACCCTCACAAATGCACAAAAACAAAATAAACAGCATGTACTGTAGTATCCTTATTTGGACAAGTGGTTGAACTCGTGAACATTTTATAGTTAAAATGCACCTGTGCACAGAATTTACACATCACCACAAATATGTGTATGAATCACGCTCCAATTCCATCTTGCCTATTTTGGCTAAAGCATTCAGGCAAAGCAAATGCTTTAAATGTACTGTTCCGGTGGAAAATGGTATCAAAACCATATCAAGTCATATATCATATCAGAGAAAATAGCATGTCACATTGTTTCATGGCCAAGTGTTGCCTGTTGTTTATGGCAAAATGTGTTTGAGGGATTTCTCCACACTTGCACAACTTACTTGGCTTTTTCTTTCTCACCCTCCTGTAATCTCCCTTTTACCACATAATTTCTTTGTTTTCTCTGTTGGTGACCAAACTTTCTTTATTCCCCTTTCTCTGTCTGTGTTCTCGGCAGGATCCTGTCTGGGCAGACAGTGGGGGGTGTCTGCTCCTCAGCCACCTGCTCATACTGAGCTGGGCAGCACAGAGATAACAGTGCTTAATTTACTCAGAGACCGGCGTGACAGCAGTGGTAGTGCCACCAGTTCAGCCTACCTGAGCAGCAGTCGGCGCTCTTCAGGCATCTCCCCCTGCTTCTCCAGTCGACGCTCCAGCCAAGCTTCCCAGAGTGAGGGTACGATGGCAGCTGCCCACCACCGCCGCCTCCACAACCTTAGCTCCACAGACTCTTATGACCCCATCTCCACTGATGCCTCCCGCCGGTCCAGTGAGGCAAGCCAGTATGGAGGTGGGGTAGGAGGAGGGGGTGGAGGGATACTCTCAGGTGGGAGCTATGGAGGTGTAGGAGGAGTAGGTATAGGAGGAGGAGGGGGGTCACGGGGGATGCTCAATTTAACCCCAGCACAGCACTACCACCTGAAAGCCAAGTATGCAGCAGCAACTGGCGGCCCACCTCCCACGCCTCTTCCCAACATGGAGCGCATGAGCTTGAAGACTCGCATGGCCATGATGGATGAAGGAGGTAGCAGCCACTCTTTGCCGCCTCTTGTCAGGCCATATCGCTGCAGCAATGGCACCAATGGGTACACCAATGGGTACATGGAAGTTGCAGGTTATAGGAGGAGGGTCCTCTATCCTGGCGAAGGACCACTGAATGGGAACCGTAGGGCCAGTGACCCGGTGCGGACGCAGGCTCCTGATATTTGCAGTCTGCCCTCAGTGCAACGCTTCAACAGCCTTAACAACCTCCACCCTCTTCCACCTCTGTCTCATCATTCTACACCTGAAACTCGCAACTTTAGCCTACAAAACTACACGCGTTCAGAGGGCAACCTGCAGAGAGGCCTGCAGCACTCACCGTACACTCCTAGCATTGCTGAACATGCAGCCTTAGAAGCCCTGGCCATGGAGGATGACGTGGAGGCTGGCCTGTTGCTTGGAGATGAGGATATGCTACCAGATGACCTGGTGCAGTATCTCCACTCCCAAGTTCAGGTTGATGGTGGCTACTACATGCACATTGAGGACCAAATAGCTTCTAGCCAAAGGGACACCTCCCATCCATCTATGGAGGAGATAGAACAGATCCAGACTTCAGGGTTGAATATGGCCTTCCCTGGGTCCCAGCAGCAGATAGCAGAGCGTAAGAGCCCTAGTAAGCTTCCCATCCAGTGGAATGAAGTGAGCTCCGGGAGTACTGAAAGGTCTCCTCTGAGGGAACAAAACCACCAGACACAGTGTGGAAGGTGGTCGGGCTCAGAACATGGACCGGCATCTGCGCCTTTTGGCAGGTTTGGAAACATGGTGGTTCAGCAGCAAGTGTCCCTTGATTTCCAAAACAGTTGTGCCCAGGCTAATCAGTCTCAAAGTGCTTGCTGTGTCAACACTGGTGTGAAGCTAGAGACATCACCGTACTCCTGCATGGAGATGAGAGGTACTGGTCACAACTCTACAAACACCTTTGGAAGGCCTAACTTCTTACAGAACATCGATGGGCCTCTTCCAGGGCAGGGCTTCAAGCAACAAGCCTCCAATGGACCTCAAAAACACAGCCACAACAGTAGCACCTCTTGCCAGGTTGGAAACAATCTAGTCCTTAGCAGGGCCTCTATGGACAACCTACTCAGCCTCTCCCAGGGAACTGCTCTTAATCACAATCGGCAGATCCATGCACCTCACCCACCGATCAACAGTTACAGGAACATGGCCAGGACCCAGCAGTGCTTCAATCCCGAGAACACCGGTGAAATCCAAGCTAGTCTCAACCAACAGCAACAACTGCAGAGAGGTGGGGACCACTGTGCCCTTGCGCATCAGGTATCTGGGCTGAAACTGGAGGCCCCAGACCATGGATACGTAGAGCAGGGCTTTGGTGACTACCTCTCTAATGAACCAGCGGATCACAAGGCCTCCTCGTTCCCTGTCCTGGAGGACCAGTGCTTGCTCGACTCCATGGCTGAGTCTGTGGGACAAGGTGGTGGCAGTGGGAACTCGGTTGCCCTTCTCTCCCCTGGTGCAGACCAGGTGACCAGCACAGTAGATGGCAATGTGCCTGGTGTATTAGATGAGGGGGTAAGTCTGGACTTTGGTGTCATGCTAGAGGATGGCTTTGACCAGGGTAGCTTGGTCTCAGGGGTGTTGAGTCCCTCCATCTTCCAGGGTTTGTCCAGGACCTCATCACGCCTGACCACCCCTCGAGCATCTGCAACCTTCCACAGTGTGGCCCCTGGCTTAAACAACATGGCAATTGGAGACATGAGCTCTCTCCTCACTACACTAGCCGAGGAGAGCAAGTTCCTGGCTATCATGCAGTAGCTGCTCTCTCTTTCTCTCAGCTTCCTCCTCCCTTAGGAAAAATTGAAAAAAAGGAAGAGAAAAACTCTGGTGTATGTGAAGATTAAGACCAAAGTGGCAATTATGAGAACTTTATTATGTACTTAAAAGTGTTGTGGAACAGGCAGTTGCCAAACCCATTTATTTTGTAAAAATATCATCCCACACAGAAATGGGATGTGTCAAAATGATGTATAGATAAATAGTTATATTCCGTTTCTGGAATGTAGGCTATTTTTGGAAGCTCTTCTCTTTGTATTACTATGTGATGGTGAGCAAAAGCTCACTTCTTTAAAACAGTATTCTGTGTATTGTCACTGTTTTTGCTGTACACACTGATGGTAAAAATGCATGTATTCAAGGTTAAACATGAACACTGTCTATATTAAGTACATAGACTAGCCCATGTGCCAAGTATCTACCGTTTGATTCCACAGGTACAAATTCATTCTTGTTACAGCAGGTCAGACATGGGTCAGAAATTTTACAGGCCCAGATGTTAACTTTATATATCATACGTTTTAATAAGTGGTGTGTACTTACATTTGTTGTCATTTTGTTTGTATGTTAATTTTGTGAATCTGTAAATGTTTCAGTGCTTCTACCAAGTGGTGTTTTTGTCAAGAGTAAATGCGGTATGGTATCGAGTCCAAAAAATGGACACATCCAAGTCTTCAAGGCACCGTAGATAGACGTCTACTTGATATCTAAATGGTTAAATTTAGTTAGTCTGGTAAGGTACTTACAAGTGTATATAACAGTGTTTTTATATTCTGTTTGTGATAATCTGATTATTGACGTTGGATTGCACGGTTGCTCAGAGCTGATATGAAAATGGACAATTTCTCCTTGATGATCAAAGGTCCCATTTGGTGCTTTACGTATGCTTTCATGAATAGATATGAGTTATTCATGTTTTTAATCTGTCTTAATGACCAACAATGGTCCACAGCACATTAATTTCCCTCTCATGATGATAAATTCTGCAAAGTGATGTGTTTTGTTTCATAGGAAATCATCTGTATTGTTTCCTCCAAAGCTCTTAAATTCAGAATGTGTGCTGCCATCGAGTATTGCAGTGACTTTGTCAACAGTGTTAGTATTGCCTTGCAATACTATGTGACTGATCACAGAATATTGAGTAGTTTACCTTTTATTCAGCGTCAAAGCAATGAGGTACAAGTTGTTTTTTTGTTCTTTGGTACTATTGTCATTTTTGTAGCAGTGCATTGATGGTGGGGTTTTTCTTTCTTCAAAAAAGTAGAAATTATTTCCTTTGAAAGAAGGGAATTACATTGAGGTATGTGCCTTATAAGTATCTGCCTGTCGGTAAAGAGAAAGATCACTGCCAATCTTCCATTGTGAATTATGAAAAAAATAAAGATAAACATTTAAAGTGTCTTCTGAGACCTGAAAAAAGATAAAATGACAGAACATTTATATAAGAAAATTCTGAATATCAGAAAAGTTAAGATTTGCGAAATGCATTCTACTTTTCTTTGATTTTGTTTTTTTAAGTTTTCACATTTATTGTGCTTTTATATAATGTGTAAATACAATACTCTTTCTGTAGGTTTAGCAGAGGAAATGGGAAGTATCCTGGGGCCAATAAAGAACTGACTTTGAAAGCAGGGATTCCTAGGCCCTGGGTAGAGGCCAGACAGATCTGGCTCCGAGCTGAGCTTTAAGGGCCCAGCACTGCCCTTCCGCCAGAAGAGCCACTTCGCTCTTTTATAACTGACTACAAATGTTTGTATGGTTTTAATAAAAATGGAAATTATATTTTAAGTCTCTTTTCTTATTTATGTGCTGGCTTTGATGATAAAGGAAATATGTTGGTTAGAATTATGGTTTTGTTTCAATGGAGACAACAACCCAAGATAGAAGATAAACAGAATAACTACTGTAGTTGTGCACACACTTTGTATATTACTATAAATCAAACTGATTACCTCATCAAACCACATCCAAAGAAACCATATTATGCAACCTGAAAAAAAAAGAAAAAGACAGTAAACAAACATATAGCCTGAAGTTATATAAATATACTCCTCTCATAAAAATCAAGTTCCAAGATCAGTCACCATCAGTACCTTCATTCATGGAGAAAATCTAGAGCTTCTGATGCCCTCTTCTGATCATCTCGAGATATTACAATTACATTGTAAGGTGTGAATTTCATCCTAATGACTTTGATGGCATGGTTATAAATGACTTGTTTGGTTACATATTCACATTAAAAGCAGTCTCTCTATGTTGAGATTAAAGCCAGTAGGAGTTAGTATCCCTGCTCATTCACACTGACATCTTTACCAGTGGTTATTCCACTACAGCCCACGTTTACAGACCCTTTAGGGCTGAGAGCCCATCAGCCCAGATCAGAAGTCTTTTTAGAGAGCTCTTGCATCATTCCCTAACTTTCCAGATGGAGAAAAAGAGGAATCTATTCAAAGCGAGTCTCCCCCATTACACTTTTTAGAAGCTCAACACAAGTGCAATCATGCGATGGAAATGAAGGGTACAGTTAAGAGTTTCCGCTGCAGAGAGGGAGCATGAGAGCTGTAAATTGTTCCTACTGGATCCAAGATGGACCTTTTGATGCTCTGAGGCTGCAGCAATACCCCCCTTTCCCTCTCCTGCCATCTTCAGACTGCACTTAGTGGGGTACACAGATAAAATAAATAAATAAGCAGCATTTTTTTTTGACAGCTTACATCCAGTTGAGAAATCTGTGCAAATGTGCCACTTTAAAATTTGTGTATGAATTGAGTTATTGGTTCACAGGATGCACAGGACAGCAAGTCATTCCCACATGTCAGGGATAGAATGAAGAAAGGGGGTTTGGTATACAATCTGAAACATTTTATTACTAAAAAGTTGTCTTATACTGAAGGTGCTCTTTCAGCAGCGTTTCCACAACTATTCTTTATTGAAATCACAAGATTGTTTTTTACCACTTAAATGGAAAATAAACAAATAAATCACATGAATTGACACTAACTGTGGACTATGTACAACAATGGGAGAGGAGGGTCACAGGTGGAACTTGTATAGGCCAGCATTGTTTGGTGTTTCAACACACTAGGCTCATACAGGAGGCACTTGAATGTGAGAGCCTTAAGAGCCAGGACCTAGCCAGAATGCTGGAGGGGGAGGAAGGTAAAAAAACATGGAAATGTTCAGCAACAGAAAACAATGACTACCTGCTTTGAAGAAGAAGAAGAAAAAAAAAAACTTGTTCAAGGAGTACATAATATGCATCTATTCTTTCCGTTCAGACCTGAAGGCCTGAAGACTTGGTTAGGGGTTGTGGGGTTGCCGTCACATGTGGGACACTGATGCACATACAGAGCGTTTACACAGGCCTGCACCACAGAAATCTAGAGCACAAAGGGTGCACATTCAAAAGCATGCATCGGCCCACAATGGGAATTGTGGTTTTAAAAAAAAAAAGAAAAAGAAAGGTATTTAGATATCTGCAACTACAACAAAACTCAACTGTCTGCTGCTTGAGATTAATGCAATAGACATACAGTATTTACAGGATTTATATTTTTCTTTAAAACATCTGTCACTCCAATGCCAGTTAAATTAAAAAAAAAAGTCCATAACTGCATTGCTGGGTATGAAGGGAAGTTTACAATGATAAATCGCAAAATCAACGTCTTCGAGAATGGCTACCATTTAATGATCTATTTACAATAAAACACAATTATGTATCCATAAACAAAATGAAGTTGAGAAAGAACAAAAAAAATCATGACATTCTGAATAGAAGTCTGTGGGTTGGCTGCTTCACTGCAGAGGTTCCTGTCAGAACTGGTTTAGTTGTTGGTTCTATGTCTGCTCTGGGAGTGTATGATGTTCGGGGTGTCAGATCTTCTCCTGGATAAAGGGGTGCTGCAGAGCCTGATTGATGCTGATGCGTTTGGCTGGGTCCAGCATCAGGGTGCCATCCAGCAGGTCCTTCAGTTGCATCACCTTCTTTCTCTGGTCCTCAGGCAGTCGCTGGCCTCCTATCATGTCTGCCAGCAGGTCTTTGGTGGGGTTGATGGTGCTCATCACCGTCACCTTCTCCTGTTGGGGCAGAGAAACAGAGGAATAACAGGAGATGTTAAGATGAATCTATAATGATTACAACATCCAACAACATCCATATGCATTAAATAGCATGAGATCTGAACAGCCCAGAAAATAAAATTTTATTCTTGTAGGACGTATTTTGTTTTCATCAGGTGAAAAGGTACAGAAGAAGTGGGAAGGAACACCTTACCCTTTCTGTCACTTTGTCTACTTCAATGTACAGGAAGTTCAAATTCTGATCGAAGTGCTGGTCTTTGAACAAGCCTTTACGGATCATCTGAGGAGAGAAAACCACAATATTGCATCAGCCATAGCGTCTTGAACACTGCATGGAACAGCACGTCTCACTTCATCTAGCAAAGGGAAGCGAGAGCTGAAGGAACTTAAATTGTATGATGAAATTTTACTTTGTTGGGCATCTTTCCCTTGAGGTCCATAGCCAGTTTGATCATGTGATTGTTGGAAGATCCAGGAAACAGGATTTTGCCAGTGTAAAGCTCATATAAAGTGCAGCCAACAGACCACATGTCAATCCCGTAGTCATATGGCTTTCCTATGACTGAGGAAAAGGAAAGGGAAATAGTGAGCAAGGTCCACTTTTGAATGCGACTCAGTAATGGTGACAGTGTACAAACAATGCAACTTACTGATTTCTGGAGCTCTGTAGAATCTGCTGACCAGGTATGGTGTGATGTCATTGTCAGCGACATGGGATGCAGAACCAAAGTCACACAGCTTCAAAATGGTCTTGGACTCATTCACCTTTTAAGGACAAAACACAAATGTTCACACGAGATTGTGCCGTTTTCAACGTTCTATACCCTGAATGAACTTGATTGAGGATTTACGCCGTACCAGGATATTGTCAGGCTTGATGTCAGCGTGGAGGATGTTGCATCGTTTGAGCAGCTTCAGGGCCAAGAAGAGCTGCTGACTGTAGGAGCGCACAGCCTTGATGTGGAGCCCAACATCTTTACCGTATTTCTTCAACACCTCTCGCAAGTTCATACTATGGATAAGAATACAGAAGAAGTGATCAGAGAGTAGAGGCCATCCCGTAAACGCAACAAACTGCAGTGGATGCACAGCTCAAATGGGAAGAATGAGATGATGAGAAGGAACGAGTCGTGTTTCCTTTATCAATACCTGAGAGGCTCAAATACCAGACAAAGATGCTGCTTGTGGTAGAAGTGCCTGAAGAGGCGAAGGCAGTGGAACTTGTCATCAGGATCCGCGTCATTCAGCTTCTTGAGGAATTCCAACTCTTTCAACCCGGTCTTCTGCCTGTTGACCAAACAAATCATATAAGTTGCTCATGGATGCAAATTCAATAAGACATCCACACGTATTGTATTTCTAAGTATCTGCTTGTTTAGATATAGATTTCTGACATTCATGACAAAATGTTTGTCAATATAAAAAAAAGGGGAAGACTCACATGAGCTCATTGTTTCGGATGATCTTGACTGCCACCTCCTGGCCGGCCCTGGCAGTGTCCCTGGCTCTGATCACGTTGCTGAATACACCCTGGCCAGTGTAGCCATACACGTCATAGCGCTTGTCCAGTGTCTCCCCGATGTTCACCCCTAAAAGCAGCCACACAAACCACAAGCGGAGGCCGTTACTCCACTTTAAAAAAGCATACGAACATTAATGACCTGTCCTTGAACGTCGTAATGGGACATTGTCGTGATATTATGCAAGCGCTGATGAGGGTTTCCTCCGATACGGACGCGGCCCGCGTCACAGGCTTTCCTCCAGATGATGAGGCAGCACTTACGGTAGTAACCCTCAGCATCAGTCCAGTTGTCCCTGAGGTTGGGGTTCTCCTTGAAGTCCTTGCCTACACCTGCTGCTCTCATCCTGGCACTCTGCAGAAACAGCCCAAAAACGAGGTGAGTAGCTGCTCAAAGTGTTTCCTACCATCTTATTCTAACTTCAGACAAAGCCACTGAAAATTACGCAGATACTGAAATGCAGAGGAAAATAAGAGTAATGCTCGGATGTACTTCAAAATCTGACATTAAAATATTCCTGAATCCCAAATGGAAAACACTTACATCAAAGTCAGCAGCAAACATGTCATCTGACTCTGTAAACATGTCGGGGGCTGAAGGCTTCTTTGGATTGGCTCCTGAAACAAACAAAAACAATAAAGCAAGGCAGGGTGAGTTTCTAGTCATCCACCATGTTGTAAAACAGAATATCTGGAACATGTGTTTGATTCACATACTCTGCAGAGATCAAAATATGCTGCAGGTGGCAGAGACACCCAGGCTTTGGATTACAAGCCAGCAACTGAATGAACACATGACAGAAAGAAACAAAATTAAAATGCCTGCATTACACAAGTCTGCATTTCTCACACAAATAAAGCCACCCGATGCCATTTTAGTTCTGCATAGACTGGTAATCTTTGGCCGGTCTATGACATAACAGTGTAAAAGTGTCCAATAGTTCCAAACTGCAGGGAAGTGCAAATATTAATGCACGTTTATCGTTCAAATAATTTAAAAGGCAGAGGCAAAAATGCTACCAATCAGCTTTTATCTTTGTAAATTGGACTTCCTCCATATCTGCTAGACTAAGTACACCATTTTGCTTCCAATTAAAATCTAAAGACTATTCAAAAGTGATTGTTATCCCTTTTTGTTAGCTGTTAGCTGTTCAGGGTCTGAGGTTTAAAGTTGAAGTGATGGGCGCTCCTGGAGGGGGGATAGGCTGCAGTACTCTGTAGCTACCTGGGTCAAGCTAACCCCATTCTATTCAAGCCACACACGACTGATGTCTTCTTGTCAGCTGGTGTGAACATACCTCTGGCACATATGGAGGAAAGAGCCCTGAATGGTAAAATGGTAATGGTGAGGAACAATATCCACCACATGAGGAAGCTCCATGTTTGAATTAAGGACAATGATTGACCGGTGTGCCTGTCAACATGCACATACATCTGAACTCCTGTATAGATATATAGCAGAGAGACGTTTCATTTTTGCATCTTGTCATTTCATTTGTAGAAATGAACTGCGTGTTGACACTCGCAATTATCTACGGAGCACACGCACCTGATGATGTGGTTCATTCAGTTGGCCTTGTATGCCAACAGGTATGATCGTTTCGACCGGGACATTACCGTCTTTCTCCTGGGCGATGAGGTTGTGCTTGGCTTTGATGCTGGCCTCGAAGGTGTTGAGGTTCTCGCGCTCATACTCCTTCACGTCTGCGGCGACTCGCTCCAGGATGTCATCGGGTGAAGGGGAACGGCTGCGCGTGCTGCTCTGAGGGCTGCTGGGCTCAGACACCATGCTGCTGTCCTCATTCCCGACCTTGTATTTCTGTACAGTGGCAGGAAATGTTTGACCATCAGAACGCATCTTAAAACATAGTAAGTCATGGACGTTAGTTGTGCGATTTTCTTCCAGATGGACGACCACAGTGAAGAGCATAACATACAGATCCTTCATAAAGACTTTTGGAGTTGCATCGGTGTAAACAGACCTGAACAATGGCCAAGCGCTGCTGGCGGCGCTGTTCAATGAGAGCTTCCTCGTCTACCTCCTCTCCATCAAAGTCCTCCAACCTGCAGACACAAACAAGGATTCAAGAAATATGGAGCACAATTTCCTGATATTATCAGGGCCAACAGGAGTGAATGCTGAGCCAGCACAGCAGATACAGATAGTCTGACCCATTTCCAGTTGCAATCGATTTCTAAAACCTTTTAGAAAGCTGTTCTTTCGGGCAATGAATACAGCTGCCATGAACAAGCTTCATCCAACATTAGTCAACTGGGTAGCAGTCATTGAACATTTCTAAAAAAAACATTCAGTTTATTGCAAATGATCAAATCAGCCACCCAATTTCACATGTAAAACACATCAACAACAGCTTGTTAATGTGTAGTATATTGATGTCCATGATTTGACCTACAGGGAAACAGAAGCACTTTGTCTCTGTTTACTCACACTTCTTCCTCTGAGGATTCCTGGTCGACCTTCATGCCCTCTGAAAGGCTGCCCTTAAACTTGTCCTCATCTCTGCTGCGTCGTCTTCTCCTCCCCCGATCGCGGGACATTGAGCGCCTGTACTGTCTGAGCCTGCCATACCGGTCTCTCTCCCCGGACCTGCAAAACATAGATGTCGAGGAGATATAGCTTATTACCTCGTGAACGTTTTAATCTGAAAAAGTCTTGCCACAAAGCTACTGGGAGACACCAAAATGAAAGCAAAGGGCGAAACGCACAGAGTTTAAGTCGAGACAAAAACACGACACGTTTTTGACTAAATTGAGAACGTCAAAGTTTGTCTTTGATTATGTTAAAAAAACCATTGGTGCAACTCAGAGAAATGTCCACTGCTGTGAGCAGAGACAAATGAAAGTTGAGTTTTAAAAAAAGCGCCATCACCTGTGCCCCAGTGGAGACCGTCTGCGGGGGGAAGAGCGGGAGCGTCGCCGTGGTGATGGGGTCCTCCGTCTCAGAGGTGAGCGACTCATCCTGCCTCGATAGAGTGGTCTGGGACTGTTCTCTCGGGACCGGTCTCTGGCTGGACCCACGTCGGCCCGGGGGCGCTTCCTGTAGAGACATCAAGGGAGTGGACGGACAAGCTTTCAAATACTGAATATTTATCTATAAATTCTATATATGTAACACTTTATTGATGTCATTATTGACTCTGGTAACTTTTGTTGTTTCACAAAGTCACTGTAAGTCCTGTGTTTAATAAAAAAAAATTATTTTATCTCTCTAGATCTTTTAGAATCAGTCAGATTATGATGAATTCTTGTTGCATTTCACTCTGACTCATCTGTTACAGGCGACTTATTTTTTTTAACAGAACTTTTAGTTCTAAAAGCTAAAACAGCTGTTCACCAACCTCAGGGGTGAGTCCTGCCTGTCAGCGTCCCTCCTCCTGAGGTCTGGCGAGCGGCTGCGGCCTCTCCTGGGGGGGGACCTTGTTCTGGATGGTGAGTGGCTCTGTTTTGATATCCTGTCTGAGGCACTAGCCGAGGGGAGATGGGCATCTCGGTGGCGAGGTGACGCACTGCGTTTCCTAATGGGACTTTGAGGCCCTCGTCTATGGGGGGAACGGTTCTCTTTCCCAGATGAAGCATCCTTGGATGGGGACTTGGCCGGTCGCTTGTCCCGGTCGGCATCTGGACGACTTGGCCGTTCTCGTCCGGGTGACCTGGACCGTCGGCTCGCTCTGTCCTGGTTTGGTCTGTCATCCCGTTGTGGAGAGGAACGTTTATCAGTGCGGCTGCCTTTCTGCTCTCCTCTCCAGCTGGAGGGGGAGTTGGACCTCCTGGTCCTCTCCTTGGACCTGTCAGTGCTGTCTGAACGCTTTCTGTCTTTTGACCTGCTCCTGCCGCGGCCTCTGTCTTTAACGCCTGCGTCCTTGGTGGGTTTGGTCACCTTGTCCTGCTTAGACTCCTTGGCCTGTCCCAGCCTGTCTGCAGACTTACTCCGGCTACGACGCTTGGTGCTGGTCTTACTGCCCTCTGTTGAGTCTCGTCTAGATTTCCCACTTTTTCCCCCTCTGGGAGATATGGGTTTCCCTGAGCTGCCCCTCTGACGCTGTTCTCCATTTCTGATCCTTGCATCTCCATCCTCTTCGGATCCAGAGTTATAACCCTGAAGGATCAAGCCCATGCCTGACTGAACCTTGCCCTCCATCAACTGGCTGTCCAGCTCAGCTTTGATCATGGCCCTCTGTTTCTCCAAATCCTCCAGCAGGGCCCTGTCGTCCAGACTTGGATTTCCGGAGGAGGGAGAGGATTCTACTTTTTTGTGGCTGGAGGCGCCAAAGAGGACAGCGGCAGAGGGAGAGGCGCCCTCTTTGCGTTTGTGTTTCCTGTGTTTGTGACGATGCTTGCGTTTGCGGTCCTTGTCCTCGTCAGAGGCATGCTTGTGTTTTTTGTGCTTACTACGATGCTTGTGTTTTTTCCTCTTGTGTTTTCCGCTGCTGCTGTGATGTTTAGACACCTCTGCTGTTTTCTCCCCATTAGTCACTGCCTCCTCCTAAGATGAGAGACGAAATGTCAGCTTGACAATTCATTCAGGTGTAAGATCATCTCAATATTTCAATTTTTAGATATGTTGAACGTATCTGCGATGTGATTTTAGTCAGTTACACTGATCCAAAATCTATCTCCATATTCCCAGAGAACAATTAAACCTCATTTTGGAAAAAAATAAATATCAGAAATGCGTTATGGACTGCTGTCCACCCCTACCTCTTCCTCCTCTTCTTCCTCTGAAACATCTCCACTGTCCTCATTTGCACTTCTTTCATGGATTTCCAGATCCTGCTTCCTGTTTAGAAGAGAACAATCTTAAATATTCAGCACACAATATTAACACATTAGTGCTAAAATGATCACCGGATCTCATCAAGGAGATCTGGTGTCAGCCACGACGTGACTACTCCACAATAAATTGAGTTTTTATACTAAAAGTATACAGTTCATACAACAAATGAAAAATCGATTAAGTGAACAAATCATCCATGCATTTACTGATTATGACAATAATGCCTAGTTGTAACCTTAATAAACAGTGAGCACAGAGCTTTCTATTCTATTGTGGTCTCCCCCCCCAACACCAGTAACCATTGGCAACCAGGGCACCAATGACTTTGGGTATCAAAAGAAAAATTTCCAGCTTCCTGTTCTGTGGTAAAATCGACTCCTTTACAGTTCAGAAATAAGATGACTTTAAATTAAAAAGAGGTTTTAGCAAATATAATTATCCATTTTATTTATTTACGAAAACATATATACTGCTCTCCTATTCCATCAATTGGCATGTTGAAAATGTGAACATGTGTGACATAAATCTATTGCTTGCACTTTAATAATTTTAGCACTTAAGTTGAAGCCCATCACCGAGAAAGCAGCCTTTTCGTCACTACAAGTACAAGTTAGCACAGCCGTTAACTTTAGAGAAACCATGGTTACGTAATGTGCTTAATTTAAACACAGCAGCAACACTGAGAATAATAGCTGCGACTTTTAGTTAAAGAAATCTGTTTATTAGTGTGGCAATTACACATTTGTCAGCACGTAAACTTGACTTTTCTGGTGGGCCCCCCCCGGCGGGGGGCGGCGGGCGAGGGGGTTGCGCGGGGCGGGGGGGGGTAGGGTAGCGGGTGGTGG
>JAVQJD010047196.1:0-21216 GCA_036023655.1 Nannoperca australis | reverse complement strand
CCAACTGTTGTGAAGGGGTTTTTCTTCACCAGGGAAAGAATTCATCTGTCATCCACCACAGTTGTTTTCCGCGGTCTTCCGTGTCTTTTGGTGTTGCTGAGCTCACCGGTGCGTTCTCTCTTTTTAAGAATGTTCCAAACAGTTGATTTTGCCACACCTAGTGTTTTTGCATCTCTGATGGGTTTGTTTGGATTTTTCAGCCTAATGATGGCTTGTTTCACTGATAGTGAAAGCTCTTTGGATCTCATATTGAGAGTTGACAGCTACATATTCCAAATGCAAATGTTACACCTGGAATAAACTCCAGACCTTTTACCTGCTTAATTGATGATTAAATAACGAGGGAATAGCCCACACCTGTCCAGGAAATAGCTCTTGAGTGGATTGTCCCATTACTAATTACTTTTAGGCACATATAGAAACTGTTGTAATTCCTACACCATTCACCTGGTTTTGATTTAAATACCCTCAAATTAAAGCTGAAAGTCTGCAGTTTAAGCACATCTTGTTCTTTTCTTTTCAAATCCATTGTGGTGGTGTATAGAGCCAAAAAGATGAGAATTGTGTCGATGTCCCAATACTTATGGACCTGACTGTATATTCTCAGAATCAACAAAACTCATGGGAGCATGGGTGAGAGCCAGATGCAACTTAATATTCTCTGTCTTTCTTTGCTTAGTTTTCTTTGGTAATTGTTCCGGTCTGATTTTTGCCTTTCCCAGACTAAAATGAAGAAGGATGGAGCTGAAAGTTATTTATCAGAGCTTCTCTTCTCTTCTGTGTGTTTGTCTGTTATAGAACCATTACGAGGAGCAACCTGCAAACAATCCAAGCTCGTGTTTTCTCCAAGAACCCGCAACTGCGCTACATGTGAGTATGCACACACAAACATTAACAATATGCCTGCATACATAAATGCATGTGTCCACTAATGGCCATTTTTGGGCATGAACAAACACCTGCTTATGTCCTGGAACAAAACACACACTGTTAAGTCTGTTAAGTTATCCTTTACTGATCCCCGTAGGGAAATTCTTTCTCTGCATGTAAAACATGCAGTAGCAGCAGTGCTAACCACTGAGCCACCGTGCTGCCACGCACCAATCTGAGAGATGCAGCAGCACAGCAGCTGTGAGAGAACAGACAACACAGTCAAATATAGTCACAGTCAGTAAAAATAAGGAAGCTTTACTTTGTGCATGTAGCCTGAAAATTTGAACTGCTCTGTTTTGATTTCCTGGTAAACTGGTGACTGACTGTTACACCGACCATCAAACTCTGAACTGGAGGAGAGGCGGTCTCTCCCTGTCCTCCCCTTTCGTATTGCAAGCTGTGCAGTGTATTTTCCATAGATTGGTAATGCAAACGCATATAAATATGCAAGGATGCCTACCATCGTGCTTAACTGAACAATATATGATGCAGAGAAACAATAACAATAAGTTAAAACAAGTAAAAAATTGAAATAAAACAATAAATGAGTATAAAACGAGCAAACAGAAAGTTTGATCTCACTACAATAAAACATTAACAATGATACCAGTAAAGTTAACCCAAATGAAAAAGATAGGTCTTTCATTTATTTTTTTAAATTCCCATTGAGTTTGCTGTTCTAACATCCAAGGGGAGGCTGTTCCACAGTTTAGGGTCATAAAAACAGAAAGCAGCCTCACCAGATTTCTTGTGTGATACTTTAGGAACTTCTAAAAGAAAGGCAGTGGGAGATCACTGATATATGCTGATGCTAGATTATGTAAGGCTTTGTAGATAAGTAAAAAGGACTTTAAAATCAACTCTTAAAGATACCGGTAGCCAGTACAGTGATGCGAAAAGAGGTGACCTTTGTTTGTTGTATTGGTCACAATCCTGGCTTGTAATTGTAATTAATAATAGACTTATTATGGAGACCTGCAATAATCTAAGTGACCTTGTTCAAATGGGTCAGAAAGGAAGCAGAAGGAAAAGTACCTAATTGCAGAGTTCTGTTGATTATCAGAGTTTAGTGAACATGTTGATGACTTAATTTCGTTAATCATCTGTCATGCTAAAATATGACATGGTAAGTAGAGGCTCACTCTCCTGAGTTGATGAATCTGTATTTCTAATACTGGATCTAATAGTATCAACTTTTCTTTTACAAATTGATGCAAATTTCTGACATGTAGAAATGGAGGCAGGATCATTTAAACTAGAAGCAGGAGAAGGGTTCATAAGAGAGTAAATCGTAGAGAAGAGGATTTTGGGGTTATGTCTGTTTTCAGACATGATCCTTGAGAAGTGGCCTTGTCTTTCTTTTCTGACAGCATTATTATAAATTGTCATTTAAAACTTTAAGATATCAAAGTAGACATTCAATTTATTTTTCCTCCACTGTCTCTCGGCCCAGTGACAGTTTGTTTTTAACTGACAAATTGAGTGCCCCCTACTGACATAAAACTGACGACACGTATGCGCCGCAACCGGGGCAAAGGTGAGGCATTCTTGCGCTAGGATGGGACACTTTTAAGTGCTACTTCAGTATATGCTTGGAATTACATTCCCTTTGTGTTTCCACGCTGCACAGATTTATGTTCCCCTCCACTTACCTATACTGCAGGCGGAGGTAAAATTTGTCAGGGCTGCCCTTGTGTATAAGTAAGCCTTGTTCAAGGTGAGGTAGCCCATAAGCCAGGATTTAATCTCCTGTTTCAGTGGTGTTTAGGAGCTTTAATGGAGCACTGCAGCCAGCAAGGGCCAACATTCAAGCCATGACTTCTATTACCACATGCATCTGTTGAGTGTGTTGTTGGACATGTTTCATGTGAAATTCAATTCCTTTCAATTCCCACAGTGATCCCTTGTCATGTCTTATGGAATGTTGATGCAATGATCCACTACTTTTGGATCTTTTGGACTTAAATTAATTTATAAGACAGAGTACGCCATGCTTTCTGCCAATCTGATGTAGGTATATCAAGCTGATACTCTATTTAGTTGTGGTAAAAAGGATTTCTTGTAGGTTATTGAATTTGATTGGTTTGATTCAGGGCTGCCCCAGTTGTCTCTGAAAGTCATTTGTATTCCCCCAGTGCAAAAAGTAAAGTTAGATCATGTTTAAAGTTTGTGTGTCACTTTCATGATTTAGCTTTGTGTGTGTTTAGAGTTGTGACCCTGTCCGAGAATAGCATGCTGAAGACCTTATCTGGGGCATAAGAGGGAATTTGCATGATCTTTATTGGGCAATTGGCAGATCACAGGCATCATTATTACAGTTTTTCTCAATAGTTTAACCAACTTACTTACTTACTTACTACCAACAGAGTGTTTTTTGAGTGTCTGAGTGCATTTTGCAAGATATATTTGTATTAGGAGATATAAAATACTGTTAAGGTAGACTGTGTTAGTATAGTAATATAGGTTTCAGTTATGAAAACATTCTTATCAACAAACAAAAGGTTCTTCATTTTTGATGGATTTTGGATATTGCTGCAGGTGTTTTTAAGTCTGGTCATGTTAGTGCATTTTGCAGAAGATATTTCACATTTTGCCGAGCATGTCTTCAAGGAGTATGGTAAGAAAGTAAACAAAAATCATAAGGCACCAGGTTATGGCCAAAATGTCAAAAACTTTTCATTATAGATGGATGAATGATAGATATATAGATAGATAGATGGATAGATTGTATTAATCCCAATGGGGAAATTGTAACATTGTAGTGGAACAATAAAAGAAAAAAAACGCATAACAAGAAAATACAATTACTGAATATATATACAATCAAATCAATTATAAAGATACAATATACAAATATGAATATTCGATTTTTCATTCCTTTTTTTCACTATATCAAGCAATGCTTTATTGAACTGCCAGATTTCTGAATTGGATGTGGCAGGGCGTTCAAGGTGACAGCGACCTGATAGCCAAGTTAGCCTTTCGAGCTAATGTGTGCTATCTAAGCTAACAATGGATTGGAAATGTGCAACAAAATTATTTACTGACATTAGATATCCAACAAAAGCCACAGATTGTATTGTATTAAGTATTAAGTGAATTCACCACCTCTAAGCAGAAGGCAGAAGGTAGCGTTATCTCTGAGCCTGACCTGGCCTCTCTTCCCTCGAGCATCTGCCTCCGTCGCACTCAGACACCCCCTGGGTCAGAGTGTGCAGCTGCCTGGACCCGTTGCAGACATCTTCCATGATGGGATGACTTGACATAGTGGAATGATTTGACCCTGGAGAGCAGCGTGAAAGCTAGGATAGCTTACTCTGCAGCTATTTCTGGGGACCGAAAAACAACTGGAACAATCTCAGGGGTCTCCGACTGATGATTTTCAGGGGGCAGCCCTAACATCTTATATTCAGGATGTTCCAGTGGTTAGTGAATTAGAGATGTCAGAGCTACATTGACAACAAAGCACACAGCAAAATTATTCAATTATTATTAGACATTTTAAGCCTGAGACTCAATGCCAGCAATACAGAAGGTCCAAAACGCAAGTTCATTTACACTTAAATAGCAACTTAACACCCCTTTGTTTTCTTGAACATGCTCTTTTCACATATGCGTTCAAACCCAGACACATATTCTCACCCTGAGTATGATTGTTCAGGGTTTAGTCTGCGGTGCTGTGCAGAGCAGTACACTTCACTGCAGCTTTGAAATGTTCAGTGAACGACCAACAACAGCAGGTAACATGCTGCTTTACAACACACATAGGCCTACTTACTGTCGTTATAATGTCCGTTTTGTCACTCCAAAAATGAAATATGTCTAATTCTCCCTCAGTGTTTTATTGAGCAACATTCCAGAAATGTGCATCTCCACAGCTTTAATGGACAAAAGCCAGCTGCACGTCGACATTTAAATTGTCAAGCTGTCGCGGTTTAGCATGTCCATATGCTTTTGCATCACTGATGCAGACTTGGACCAGAATCAATTGATACTATAATAAATGTAAAGACAAACAAACTCACTTCTGTCAACTTGAGGAACTACCAGTGAAAACTCTAGCCCGATTGATTTAAAAAAAAATGCTGTGTGGTAGAAATATCAAAGTGCAAGCAAGAACTGTAATGATTTGTCACTTTGTATTAGTGCTGCTGTCATACATGCAGCCTGTAGACACACAGACACAGCAGACATTATTAATCATTTAACACCCTGCGACATCTAATAACCTCCACTACAATAATCTACATGTGTTATATAAGGTGCATTGCTCTGTGCTTTGCATGTATGTGTCTCCCATAAAAAATTATTGTAACATAGCTTTGACTGCAACCAATAGGGTTTTAATGCCTTTGGAGTGATTAAACAGACTGTGAAGCAAATCATTATGCATTCCTTCATTAAAGAGTAACACCCCCAAATTCTGCTAGAACCCTTCCTCCCAGCATATTTAAAAAATGCAACTGAGGAGTGAGCCATGAGAAGCTACTGTCAGACTCTCTGTCTCTGCAGGAAAGACAGGGAGTCTGCTGGAGCTTTGACCGTCACTAGAAGCACATTTATGTTCCACAGAGAGAGTCACTGTGTGTGGACTTGTGTTGTAGCTCAGCTGGTGGGTCTACTACAAGTGTCTCTCCGGTGTGTGTGTGTGTGTGTGTGTGTGTGTGTGTGTGTGTCTGTGGGGGACGATAGAACAGAGTCTGTTTATCGCAGTTACACGTTTCTGTGCATCAGCCCTAAATATCTTGTTATGATCTGAATAAATCAGTTATAGGAAGACCCATGTGTTGTGTTTACTGACACTGCAGAGGAACAAATCTCGTTCATGAACAACATTAATCTTCTGCTTATCAGACCTGCTAATGTTAACGGAACAGCAGCTAAGTGTGAGATGCACAAACTAGGACTAGTTAGCCACTGTTTGCTTTTTATACTTGTATACAGGAGCGACGTTTTTAAAACTTCTATTGTCATTTTGTTGTCTGTATTCATCATATACACAGTTTTATTACCTACAAGCTACCAGTTAAAACACACCTGCTTACTTGGTTGGAAACGTGTTTTCAAGTAGTAGGGCTTTCCTCCTGATGAGGTCTCAATACAAGTGTAAACTTGTGTTGTACACTTCAGGGAATTCATACACTCACAATCTTAGCTTTTCATCCATTTTGCCTGGATACCCCATTTCTATTGGCCACGTGGGCATTCGTCACATTACGCAGCATCCAAAGTTCAACCAACCAAAAGCCATTTGAAATTTTGTGTTTCAGAGTGAATTGGTACCATTTTAGCGTTGTGTCTGAAAGGACATTTAGAATGGTGGGGCTGCCACATGGTCTGACGTGCCAAGCAATTAGGGGTTCGGTGTCTTGCTCAAGTGCTCACTGTGGTCAGTTCTGCTGCTGCCGCTCTCTAACTCAGCTGAACCAAAGCTACAAATCCAAGTAGACACATGTTGTTGGAAAAACCACCTGAATTAATATCATAGTGCTTATCAACATGCAAAACAATAATTTTGTCTTTGATTCAAGATTTGGACAAAAACGTGTGTACATAAAAGCTGTACTTAAGCATACTACATGAGTACATTTTGTAGGTATTGCACCCTCGTCATGATCAATCTAAAATACTACCTTTAGTGAACACAAAACAAAATAGCACTTATTTGCTCTTCTACATCATGACATCGTATATGTTTTGTCTCCAAGGATTAAACAGTGGCCAATCTGGGCTTCAACTGGCTCTACATGGGGGCAGCTATCTTAGTGCTGCTGAGACTTTGTGAGCAGCAGGAAGTGAGCAGATGGTGTTTGTTTCTCTCTGTGTATGGTTGAATGTGGATGATGTGGATTTGTATGTGTGATGCTTGGAAATGTGGATGTTCTCAGTCATGTTCACATTCCTCTTCAAATATGCCACTGCGTAATAAACTGAAATTATGTTAATCATAGAAAAAACTTAATGATGACTTCATTAAAATTAATAAGGTTTATGTATTTGAGGTTATTTTTAAAGAACACTGAATTGTTTTAAATCATCAAGACTAATAAGCACATGCTGTTTATGAAATGATTTAAGAGAAAACTAAAGGAATCTCTGGAAATACAGAATATTGAAACTGAATATGCTGAATGTGGGTGTTTACATCAGCTTCATTAGTGATCATTGGCTTACCACAATAAAGGTATGGTGTATTGCTTTGACAATGCACTGCTAAATAGTGATAACTAAGGCAATGCTATGCACAGGGGTTCACTGGAAACAACAACTCGGTACAGTTCAACAGCATCACAGACTACAGACTCGAACATTACCATGCAGTTGATTGTAGCACAAACTTACCGACTCAACCTTGATGTATTACTGGACTGCTGTGTTAGAGTGAATTGATATTAGCTAGCTTGACAACTGAGTGTACACATGGAAACAAAAAAATGTATCCATGCAAATGTTAAAATGTTTCTCAAAGTCGCAACAGTTTAGTTTGATGGTGTGGACAACACATGACAAGTGTTCACGTGATTGACAAGTGAAACAACCATAGACTGCAGTGCACCACATCCAAGCTGACACAGACAGAATGACTGGCAGTTTTAATTACCGTGGCAGCACCTGTCATTTCACAGCCCAGTCAGTTGTTCTGAAAATAGCCCATGCTAATCATGTTTGTGTGTGTGTGTGTATGTGGTATTGTCCTCAGTGAAGAGTTTTATCTGTGACAGTCTTAATAGATAATAAGCATAGACAGTCCTACAATTTATGCACTAACAAGAGTAAATAGAAAGGGGCTGTCATTATAAAAAGTCATGGTGGCAGTGATGATAATAGATGGTACAAGTGGTGGTGGTGGTGGTGATGGATAGTAGTATCAATATCGGACCATATTTTAGTCACATGCACAGGTCAGGGTCATAATATAAATAAGGTGTTAAGGTGGCTAAAGTACCAAACTCCCAGTAGGCTTGAGACGAGACGGAGTTTCCTTCTTAGGGCCTGTGTAGAATACATGTTTTCTTTTTTTGCTGGGGAGCGCTGGGATCAAGCTTGTGTGGTGAGAGAAAACAACACTGCGTGTGTGTTTTATTTCTATGACAACAATATCTTTACGCTACATTAAGGGGATGACTACACGGTGAACAACAAGCTTACAATGCATAGGGTGAAAAAAGCATAACACTCACCAGCAACATTCAGTGTTTTGCCAATCTGCTCCCACAAATAGTTTCTCTTTCTGTTTTTCATCCATTGTTTTGGTTACCGTGGTAACCAATGGACCCATCTAATATATGATTGGTTGCAAGTACAAAAGCACCAGTGACGACACCTGTGCCTTTCCGAAAAGTGCAGAGATTTTCAACTAGAAGCACTCTGGCTAAACAAAAAAGGAAAAGTGCTCTAAAAAATATGCTGGGTGCATGCGATCCTGATTAGGAACGATTGAAAGAAGATGCTGGTGCTCAGAAAAAAAACCTATGTAGACAGAGGCCCTTAATGAAGAACAGCGGTTGCGGTCGACTTGGAATTATGTTACCATGGACTTATCAGAAGTTATGTGAAATTCCCTGTTTGATTGCTTAAAGGGAGCATCACTTCTCATCACAGCTGCGATAAAAATAGAATGTGGGAGAAAATCTAAAAAAAGAAAAAAGTAGTGGTTCAAACACTGGGCCATGTGGTACACCACACATAATTTATAAAATATAGAAACGAATATAGGACTGTCCTAGTAGCATTAGCCAAAGTCCTTTATTTAATAATTACAAAATTTTAATGAATTATGTTAATGACTATATGGTTTTCATATGGTGACTTCACAGGCGCTGAAACATGTTTAAGTCATGATAAAAGCCATGGCCATGTCAAATGGTTGGTCGGTCAGTCCACCACTTTTGCCTAGAATCAGATATCTCAGGATATTTATTTTATGCTTTGCCATGAAATGTTGTACATACATTCATGGTCCCCAGAAGGATGGAAGGATGGATCCTAATTACTTTGGGGTTCCCCTGCCTTTGTCTGTAGTGCCACCATGAAGTAGTAACACATTCATCTTCAGATTTTTGTATAACTTCAAACATGCTGTCAAATGTAGTTAACAGGTGCAAAAAATGTCACTGATTACTTTTACATGCCCAACATGTTCTGGTTTTGCCCTTATTCCAAAAATGACAATATTACTACTAAGCTGTTTACACGACTAATGTAAATGAACATTCCAATAGTACTCTGTTTACATGCAGCCATGCATACTCCACCTGTGTTTGACAGGGTTTGATGCGCTAACATGTCGTTTATCACGTCAAAATATGTGGAATGGCTGGAGTCGCTTGAGCAATTTAGTTTCTTTGCGTCAAAACATGATTTTTCATGTGAGAACTCAGCCTCCATCTTTCATGTTACTAAAACCTGATCAATATCAGCATATACATGTCTTAATCAGGAAATGCTACATTTGGAATAAGGCCTAATTCAGAATATCCAAACGGAATATGTCAAATTCGGAATATTGTCATAGAATAAAAGTGGAAAGTTAATGTGCATGTAAACGTAATCATTGGTGTTCTGACTTCATTACTGGGTTACTGTATGTAAGTCTCAATGAGAAAATACACAAAGAAACACAATTTTATTGTCTTCTGTCATACTGACACAATTTCTTCCATCTTTGGCTTAAGCAAGGGAGAGAAGACATGACATTTTGGTGGCACTGGTGAACTTGTTTTTGTACTGTTATTTTCTTTTGACACAAGTCAAATGTTTGTAGTGAGTGACAAATGAAGCGTTGTGCAGCACAGTATAAATCTGACTTTGACTTTTCATCTAGCGCCATTATCAGGTCATCAAAGTGTCCAATACTTTGATTTGTGACCAAATACCGGCAGAACTAATGACATTCCCATCAGCCTCAGCTGTAGTGTGCTTCGCGCTGGTTAGTAAATGTTAGCATGCTAACACCCTAAACAAAAAATGCGCTAAACTGTGGTGAACATGATTATTACCTACTCAGCGTGTAACATAAGCAACCTGCTTACAACGACAGTGTAATGGAATGATACATTATCAGTAACACTGCAAAGGCTAATGTACTTACAGAAGTGATTGTGTGAGAGAAATCAGTTTATAAGAATTCAAGAAAACTTACTTCCTTTGCCACAAAAAAGATTGCACTACTTTACATGTGAAACCTTCTATTTTGTTCTTGTGCATTTGTTGTCATCTAATTTGCGCTAATTGAAGTTATCTTCAGAGCAATTTAGAAGTTTGTGTAGCAAACTGACAACTGTCAGTGAAGCAGTTCACGTGAGATGAGACCTGAACTTTGAATCACTGGTATTAATGATGTCTATGTATTATTTGGAGTCCTCTATGTCAGATACTGTCATTTGGAAGCTGTAATATATAACGCTGTGCAGGCTAAGCTCGGTGGCCAGTACTTCTTAGGCATCACTGAAGGGTAATCAGAAAAAAACAGATAGAAATGGAAATCTAAATGAAATGTGTCTTTCTTGCTATCTCTTCTCTTCCCCCTATCCTGAGAAGAATACTGATGAGGGCCATAAGCTCAGCACCTATGAATAATAAACATTGTTACATCACCAGCAGAAAGGAGAGGAGGGACACAGATGGAGCTGGAATCAAAAGAGAGTGTGTGACCACAGAGAGAGAGACACACACAGACGGTGATGGGCCACTACATGGAGTCATTGTCGTTACCAACACTGCTTCTACTAACAGCTTTCTCTCTCTTTTTTGTTGCATGGACATTTCAAACCAATATTTTTTCACCTGGGTTTCCTTCTATTCTATATACTCCAGCTTTTAAAGACAAGCATGCAATTCTGTATTTTGTTAAAACATCCTGCTCTATTTGCACTGCTGATCTCCACCCAGACCACAATTACATGGCAGTAATTAGTCCATTTTTGTTATTTATTAGTTTTTTGAAGATTGGGTTCAAATACAAATCATATTTTAATATGTGATTAATTCAGGTACATGGTTTAAATATTGTTATTTTGGATATATTTTTGGCAGGCAAACTAAAAACCAGTTCAGACCAAAGATGTGCAATGAGACGAGTTGGAACTTGTAACTACTTGTAACTACTTGCAACGCGTCGGTCTGCAGCGTTCTGAAACCTACCACATCACCAATGTGACTAGACAAGATGTTTCGTTTCCATAGCAACAACTCTCTGTACTTCCATTCTATCTGCCGGGTTTTCAGGCGTTTTTTGTAGCTGGATATCATTTGTAGCATCTTAAAATATGAAGTATATGAATAACTGAATGCTCACTGGCTGTTGAAACAGTAACTGCCCTGTTGCATTCTAAAATAGTTTTGTCTCGTCATGAAACTTCGGTCTGAACTGGCATTTATAGTATGACGAGTTAAAAGTTAGAAAATGAAGCAGATTATTTTTTCATCAAACTTCGCTGTAAGGCACACACAGTATACATCTGAACATAAATATTTTTATGACTACAAATATCTGTTTATCACATTAATAAGAAATGGGCTGCAAATGTAAAATAATTAAATGAATTATGCTTGTGTAACAAACAAATGTCAACATTAAACCTGTAGCAGTATTGGAAATAACAAATGGAAGAATCTCTGCTTCTGAAACTCTTCCAGTAGACAGACTTTTAGTTTTAAAAAGCTAATTTTAATTTAGCTTCTTATTTCTTGACTTTTCTCTGCTCTTTCCCGTTTGCTTGCTATGGTTTTACCTTCTCAAGCCTCTGACACTCTTTCCAATCTGAACAGTTTTAGAGAAAATCGTGACGATGTTATAATCTGCTACTGAACTGTAAAGTTCACAAATTTTTGAGAGATTTGATCCCAAAAGCACAGCAATGAGCAATGAGTGCAAGGAAAGTTCAGGCAAGGTCAAACCATAGAGAAGAGTCACAGGACCAAAAAACAGGTAAACAGGGTCAGAACCGGCAGTTCAGGCAAAACAGGAATGCTGGAGAACTTGGCCATTATTGTCCAAAAACTATTAAAAACACATCAGTGATCCACACTGCTGCACTGGGTGCCATGTTCCTTCATTACCATGTTTATTTGGACACAGTCCCACATACACTGTCCTGCTGCCCTAAATACTCACTAGAGCACGAGATGTGTATTCATCCGCCACTGAATATAGTCCCCAACAAAAAAACAACAGTGACAGTTACATTTTGCATCACAACAAAGTGACCTTGATATTTTTGACATTCTGATGTGTTTTTCAGTGACAATGTTCAGATTTTGTCTTCATGTCACTCTTTTTTCAACTCTCTGTTACTGTTTTGTTGTGGAGAGGAGGGTTTGAGGGGAGGGGCCAGGAGATCGTGATTGACGTAATGAGAGAACGTCACTCTTCACTGTTCCTGAACCAGCCGTCCTAGCTTTGCTAATAAATGACAGCTAGCTAACGTTACCATACATCCATGGTTGTACGTGAGCAAACAGCGGCAGAGACAATCAGACTTAGCTTAGTTCAGTTCTAACCCTAACTCATGACAGCTGTGGAGTTAAAGTACTGGTGCTTTGAGCGGCCAAAAGGGACAAAACCTCTTTCATTTCTCACATTTGATACTGGGGAAAGACTGCACATTTTGGGCTGTCATGAGTTCAGTAGTAGTATCTGCTACTGCTGCTGCTATTGGCAGTATTTCTAATAACAATTAAAATTATTTAGTTTTCAATAACATGTGAATTGTATAATAAATTCACACATTCCCATTAAGCGGTGGCTCTACAAAAACATAAAATGGTCAATCTGGGACATGTAAAAAAGTAATGAAAAGGTGAGATTAAAGGAGAAATCACATGGAAAGAGAAGATGAAAGAAAAAGGCTCTGATAGAGGTCTCGAGAGGTGCACGGATAATTTGGTTGGATTTACACAAGGAACATGTACATTTACCTCGTTTCTCCTCCTCTTCTATACTCAGGGCGTCTCCTGTGCTCTCTGCTTTGATCCTTTCCCCTACTGGTGTCTTCTTTGCTCCTCATATCCGTCTTTTCTTTATTGTACTTTGCTGCGGCTTTTTGTCCTCTCCTCTTTTTCTTTATTTGGTTATGCTCATTCATCTCCATCATGTAACTTGTTCCCTATATGAAACAACAGCAGGGAATCATCGGTTAGAATGAAGCCACAGTATATGTTGTGTATATCCATACATACTGCTAGTATAGTGGGAGGTTTCTAATACAGGCCTGGTGGCTGGAAAATGGCTGGAAACAGTATCTCAATGGGCTGGCAGCCATATCAACTCAAAATGATAGATAGCTGTTTTGTACTTGTTTATAGTTTTCTATCTTGCGAGGTGAAATACCTGTGAGGCAGCCATTCAAAATCTCCTAGTTTCTCTGTGTTGTAAACTATCCAAACCCCTGGCAGGGGCAACAACAGAATCAAATTCTTCCTGTATTCCAAATTTTAAAACAATGTTATGATTCTTTTCCATAGAACAGACCAATAGTTTGGATGGCATTTTGAATAGCGGACAGCTGGTTCTGAGAACAATAAGACTGCAGATTTGTATTAAAACTGCTGTGGATTTTCATGCTTTTTACAAGATGAACTTTAGGATACATTTACATTTAGCCGCATTATGGCAAGTTTTTAGCCAGATCAACAATATGATTACATAACCTAGCCCATGCTATATATAAATCAAGGTAGGCCCTCCTCTAGTCTAGAGGATTTTGGTATTCACCTGATGTCTGGTAACTGCTAAAAACACCAGAGGAGAATCTTGCTAGTTCAGCTACTTGTTTTAGTTAGCTAAACTGGCTAGCTTACTCATAGTTAGCTTATGTGCTATGTAATAGTTTAGCTAAACTAAGCTTATTCACACAGCTCTCTCAACTTCATAGTTCATTCAGTGGTTTCACTGATCAGGGATCAGTTAAACACTACTACAGCTTGCTCGGTCTTGAGGTTTCTGAAGCTGCTGATGTTTTAATGTGACAAGGAGAATGTCTAATTTCAATGTCACCTCAGATGCCCTCATTACGGGGGACAAACACTGTAAGTGGTTACTTCCACAGATCACACTGAAGTAGATACACTATTACACATGTGTCTACCCTGAGGGGGTTTACACTGGGATTTTTTGGTATGAGAAAACAATCCAACCTCTCAAAGACGGACTGAGTTTGGTCTGGTCTTCATGGTCTGAGTGCCACCCTCAGGAGAAACACTACAGTTTTAGCCCCTCTTCTGCTGAGGCTCTAAGAACAGTAAAGAATAGAAAAGAGAAAAGGCTCCTCAACCCAGTGTTGTAACACTGATATAGGACATCATGTTTTTGTATTCAGGCCAGTGTTACTGCGTTAGAGAATTTCACAACCAGCCAACATACACACCCACCCACGTGTGCACACAATGCCAGAGGTCAGTTTTATGCACAATACAACAGGAATGCACAGTAGGTAAACACATAGATTATCAGTTTCTTAAAATGTCAGATTTTCACACAGACATCTCTCTCTCTCTCTCTCTCTCTCTCTCTCTCTTAGTGCGGCCCTTCCATTTATGTGCTTCCTCTTGAAATAGTGAAAAATCCCACAATGCAAAGCAGTGGGATACAGCCCCATGTTTTTTTTTTTTTTTTTTTTTAACTTAATTTACACGGTCACCAATGGTGGACAGCAACACTACAAAGTCAGTGGTTGACAGGGAGGAATATAAATAAGTACCACTTATAACATTTTGTTCCATTTGAATCATGTGGAAACAGAAATTGTGACGAGGTTACAGTTATTATTTTTAGCTTTCAGAGCTTAAGAGGATGCTATTGGTGCTTTGCTGTTAGCTGTACTGACCGGCTAAGCCTGGCCTAACATATTGCAAAACAAATCGATTTCACAGTTTCATACGACATACTACGGATGAAGTAGAGTAGTGAGTAGCAGGTGGTTTCGAATCTGATCATCTGTCTCAATGTTAACACAATATCAATTAATATGTATATATAAATGTCACTGGTTAATGCCATGGATTACCAAACTTTACATGAAGATTTACATATGGCTCTTTTTTTTCAGCTGAATCCAGGGGCCCCTGTAAACGACTTTATTATATACACCTCAGAAAAAATACATCAGGATCCTTGGTGACCTCAGTGGTGTGAAAAATAAACATACATATATTCCAACTGCCTTCAGTGCTTACACTTCACCTCACTTCTTCTTTCCGTGCACTGTATATATTCATGAACTAGCAAAACTTACTTCAACTGACCCTTCCATCTCAATTTACCACTAACACACAACTGACACTAAAGCTGTTTCCAGTGCTTGAAGTTCAATCTTCACCCTTTTTCGCACTTTAACTTCAACTTCTTAAATTGCCACTCCTGCTTCATTCAGTGCTTACACTTAAGCTGGTCTTTAATTTCTATCAGCACTTCCATTTTTACTGTCATTTTAACTTATTAAAATATTTGCACTGCACCACTGGGACACCACAATTCTCAGCTGAAAGCAGTAAAATGAATAATCATATACTGTAATAAATGTGTAATCTGTTGAGCTATATCATATCCGTCATATGGTTATGATGGCGGACGACAATGGAACACATCTGACTGCTAACGAAAGCACAGTTTTGGTGGTGTTATTGGTGTGACTCTTACAGCCTGAGAGCACCATAAAACACTGTCATGGAGCTGCATGAATTGTTTGACAATGGCTCCAGAGTGTGTGTGTGTGTGTGTGTGAGAGAGAGAGAGTGTAAGTGTGAGTGATGGCCTCTTGAACAGCTCTCATTAGGTCACATTGAAAGTCATCTCTTTGGCCTTGCACTAATAGCCTGACTGTCACCATAGTAACTCTGAGACAGGTTGATAAGTGAATGTGTGTGAGATAGATAGAGAGAGAGAGAAATGAAGTGACACATGCTGTCTCTATCTTACATCTCTTAAGTCAGTAAGCGGTTATAAAACACAGACTATAAATAAAGATGGAAAAAGTGTCTCCACTTCTCCCCATTGTACAAAATGAAGCCTTAACATCCCGTATATGGGGGCCGCCATCTTACACTTGTGACGTTATTTGGAGCCAGAGTCTTGAGTATTAAGAGTGTCAAGAGTATTAAGTTCCCATCCACACACCACACGTTGTCACTCATGAAGTCACACCCTCTGTTTATGGCATCAAATAACTAATTAAAACTTAAACACTAAAACAAACATCAGCGTGAAAAGAACTGCCTAAAATGACCTATACTGCAGCCAGCCACCAGGGGCGATCTAGATGTTTTGGCTTCACTTTGGGGAGCTGTTACGTCGTTACATCTTTATACAGTCTATGTTATAAATAGTTACTGTTTTTCATGTATGTTTGTATGTGTGAATTTTAACTTTAGTTCTAAAGCTTAATGTTGCGTCTGTAAGTAAACTTATGTAACCTCTGTGTTTGTGTGTGTGTGTGTGTGTGTGTGTGTGTGTGTGTGTGTTATTTGCCTCTGCGTTTGTATCTCTGTCTGTTTATTTCTGCTGTGGTGATCATATTTGTGATTGAGTTGTAAGCTTTAATATGTGTTACATAATGCCTTTGAATGTGTATCCATATCATGGGGTGTACAGTATTTGCCCTTGACTATTAAAACTTAGCATGTGAATGTGTGTGTGTGTGTGTGTGTTTTCATAGTTAATTCAGTCTCCAAAGATGCACCAGGCCTATTAAATTCTTCGTGTGAGAATAAACGTGTGTTGAGGGAACTGCACAGAATTCTTTTGAAACAAAAAGTCATGAATTTTAATGCGCTCTTCCCTTTACTCGTTCTGTCAGTCAGTCAGGGTTTTTATGAAGAGTGGTGTGTGTGTTGTGTTAAGCAGCAGCGGTAGGAACCTCCTGTGGAGAGTTGGATTCAGAAAGAAGTGCAGGCAGACTGAGGCAGACAGAAGCTGGTGATGATACATTTAGTTTTGTTGTTTTCCTTTTAAGAAATTTCAAATTGTCATTTAAAGTGCTTAACAAACTTTTTCCACTTGGCTTGCTGAAAGCAGTCATGATGCTGGCAGGGGAGGGCAGAGGAGACACCACCACACTTCAAGCCTTAGCAATTATTTATTTAGTGTATTACTTTCTATAGCAGGCACTTCTCCTTATAAATCTATACACATATATAATGCTATGTATGTAAAAGTCCCACAAGGCAAATCACAATTAGTTGTCTCAGGTAGGTGAAACAATGCAAGCATAAAACAAGTGCTCATCATAACGAAAGATAAAGTAATTGCCTCTATGCTAACCTTGCAGTTGTTAACTCACGTCTCAGAGGCTTCCAATAAGCCTCCCAACTTACAGATCTGTTCCTGCAACGGGACTCCAAACATAGTATTTCATGTCTCACTGCTACCTGAAGCTTTAAACACTTGTTGTTTTAATGCAGGGCTGTTTAGTCAGTCAGTCGGCTCACTTGTTGGCGTTGATCAGCTCTGGCGATTGTTTGCTGTGACAGCAGTTGGCTGTTGTCTCTGGACACATTTTTCATCTCCACCAGCTTCAACCAGACTTCAGCCAACCTAAAAGAACAGAGCAGCCTTCACAATCAGCCACTGTCACACCAGTAGGTAGCCATAACACAGCCTTTAAGAGGCTGGGTTCAAACAGGTTAATGGGCAGCTTTTGATTTCATTGCTTACAAAAGAGCTTTATGGAATTATTGCTGACTCATTTTGGAGGACTGTCTTAAATATACTTACACATACAATATGAGTTTTTACAAAAATATATTCAGAAATACACATGAAGGTGAGGATTGTGATTTATGGCATAGATATATATAAAGGTTGGGGAAAAGGGTAACCCTAACCCTAACCCTAAAAAAAAAATCAGTTCCCTCAACTATAATGGCTGTCAACTTCAGCATAATGGACGTTTCCACATCAGTACAACCTGTCATACTCACCACTCTGCTGCTTTGTGTGTATCAAGGCATCAGTGCAATACTCAGAACAGCACTGATGGCTCATAAAGAAGGCTTGGTGACTGTAGAACAGTAGCCCAATCCAGACAATGCTGGCAGCAACCCTGTCTCCAATCTCCAACTAAATTTGTTCTCCCAGTTACGTTGTGATGGCAGATGTAACCCCCACCTCCATTATGTTCAGAGGCAAGGTTTATGTTGAGGGTACAAAGTTCAGGACTTTAACTCCCATCTGTGGGTTAGACATCAAAAACACAGTGTTTAAGGTTAGAGATCATGGTTTCAGTAAAATGTTGATGTTTAATGTTTCTTCAGATACCTGGATGGATGTCGTATTGCAAAATCTGATTTTTTGGTGGAAAACAAATGAAATGTCAATGTACAGTTTAGTGATATGTTCAGCATCAATATTTTTGTGACTTGCCAGATACTTATCCTGCAAAAACGTCTTTGCGTTAGCAGATAAGTTGTATATAAAGGTAATTTTCTAGGAGACAGGGTTGTCAACAGGCACAGCTGAGGAGCAAATAATGTGTGTTTACATTTGAATGAGACATGGGTCAAACTGAAAAGTCAAAGTACATGTCAAATACATTTTAGGAAGTTCTTAAGACACTGATGTCTAATAAGTTTGGTTTTAATTTGTTATTTGAGGCTATAAAAATGGGGTGTGGCGTCATGATTGACACCTGTGAGTGTGCTTGTGGTTGGTTCAGGTGGGTGTATGGGCGGGACCTCGATACTCGAGACTCTGGCCCAAAATTACATCACCAGGAGAAGATGGCAGCGCCTGTATCCAAGATACTTTATTCTTGTACAGTGGCAGGAAGTGGAGATGCGTCGTCCATCATTATAGACGGTCTATGGCTCAGACAGACTAATACTCCACACTCCTCTCCATTAGCCTGCTCCCCATGTACCGCTGTGATCACTGCATTCAGGCTTCGTACACCGAGTCTGTTCGCAATGTGGACTGAATGGGAATCTTTCATCATTAAATCTATTTTTCCTGAATTTAAAATAGTTGACAATGAATCTGTTGTATCATGAGCAATAAAGAAACACAGGTGACCTGCACTCAGTACTGTACCTGAACGCATCACAGACAGAGCTCTGAAGCTGCTGCTCTGCTAACATGCTGCTAATGCTATGCTTCCTGTGTAGACAAGGTGTAAGGTCCCTGAACTTCTCTCTAACCGACTCCTCCAGCTGCCGGTCCAAGTTGTGGCTTTGGTGGGAGGGGCTTAGTGCAGTGATATGAGGCAGCAGAGAGAGAGTCAGAAGGTTTTGCCACGGTTGCACAGATTCTGCCTACCCCAGTTTTAACACAGAAAAAGTCACAAACCAGTTAAATTCCTTTTTCAACTCGGTTCTCAGAGGATTAGCAGAGCCTCGAGCTGACAGGGAGGAACTCACTACTTAGATTTTGTTTTTATTTGAAGGTTGTCCCAATGCTCAGAAAACTTTATGCTATGCACCTCGAAGCAATCACACACATAGAGAATGAAATCAATCAATCAATCATCAATAAAATGATGTGAAATGATAAAAAACACGAATGAGTAAAAGGAGATATGTTGTGTTTAACACATGACAGACATTTGTTTTATTATAACTGCGATTGATTTAAAAAAAGGTTTCTTTGAAATTCTAGTAGAGATACAGTAGCCGTAGTAATCTAGTAATCATGGAATCCTTGTTTGGAACATTTACAGATTCCTCCAAGCCAAACCTTAAAGGGAAACTGGTATTTTTAAACCTTTTTTTTTTTACAAATTTTAAGATCAAAATGACTAATAGTTAGCTAAAGTAGCAACATAATCCTTGTTGGCAACTGTGCACAGATCCTTTTTTGTTTAACCAGAAACAGAAAGTCTCGCTCTGAAATCAATCAATTAACAAACGGTCTGTCTTTCCAGGTTCCTTTCCATAATGTTGTCAGACACTTAGAATAACAGTCTGAGCCTGTCAGTGGCAAAAACAAGCGGTTTTAGTGGACGGACAAGGCATGCGTAGCCAGCAGCTGGTGTAGCCAGCAGCTGGCCTGGTTGTAGTTCTGCGGCGCAATAATATATTCTGACCCCGCGGTTCTGCTACTATACATGTTGCCGCTGTCAGAAAAGCCCACAAGGTCAATTAACTGTTAAATCCCGGTGAGTTAATGAAGGTATCCACGCTGTGCCAGCTGTGCGTAATATTCTGCAGAGGTTACAGTGCATGTCTATTGAGTTTGCCCTAGTTTGCAGGAAACACAGGTACAATTGATTTACTGAAAACAAGGAGCTTCTCCCTTTTTTTGATTATATATCAATTTATTTGTTTACAGTTATTTAGTTCCTTTCTGTGACAGACATTTTCTGCCTGTAATCATAGCATATCACCGTGCAAGAATGTTTTTAAGAACATTTCTTATTTTGTGTTCATCCTCAGTAATCCGGCAGTTACAACAGAAGTACAGAGAGTTGTTGCTATGGAAACGATAGGCTTTGGTGTAAACTGGCAGGTTTCAACTCATCTGGTCGCACATCCTTGGTCTGAACTGGCCTTAAAACACACCCTTGCTCATTCACTCAGGGATTTTGCTAATCCAGCCTCCCTTTGTCTGATAGGATAAGTAGCTAGCTTATGGTGGCTAATATTAGTTAATGTTTGAACGTTTAGACGTGTAACTGATATCGCTGAGTCAGTTCATGGACATCACATGAGGCTGCAGTGGCTGCTGATCAGAAAAAGCTACCCACAAGTCTCACTTTAAAGTATAAGAAAGTATAGGATTTGCCTTGTGACTTTACATTTTCCCCATTTACCAGGCATGGAGGATCTAACAAAAGAGGCTACATAGTGGTATTTTTTAGTTATTCAAATTTTAGGGTTGGAATTACTAATATTTAACAAAGGTCTTGGAATTGGTCCAGTAGATCCAGATCCAGATCCAGTGTTTTTGGAGGTTGACCTGTACTAGGAACTGAAAGTCAGGATATTTCAGCCTCTGCTGTTTCAAATTTGAACAATCTTTTCAAAATCTGTCTCTTGTGAGTCCCCCGACTTTATGAAAGAGCAACACAGACCCAAACTAGGACCTCAAACATCACCAGGGTTTAATAAAAACCTCTCTGAGGTTCACTCGACCTTTCATAAAGCAGTCTACACAGTCTTTTACTACAATATTCCCTTGATAGCAAAGAATAGTTTGAAGGTAACACATGGCTAGCTTTAATATATATAGAAAGAAAAGATTTCTGCAGGTATTTCTGCCTCCGGCGCTGTGGAGTCTGGATCTGTGGTTGCTCCTGCTGCCCCCGTGTTCCTGCTCGACCGCCAGTGTTGCTATTGCTGTTGTACTGTACT
>JAVQJD010047190.1:0-70945 GCA_036023655.1 Nannoperca australis | reverse complement strand
CACAGGACTGATCTGGCACAGACTGTCTCTGTGTTTTGTCACACGCTTGTCTTTGTGCGACAGATCTGGTGGGTGTGTGTGTGTGTGTGTGTGTGTGTGTGTGTGTGTGTGTGTAAAATCTCTTTAAAATGTATCTCTTACAACAGAACAACTGTGTCAGAACTGAAGGAGGAGGTCAGGAGACTTATTCTGCAAAAACATGAACCAACACCTCTGCTGTCAGCGCACACATCAGGCAAGTCTCTCCACCTTCTTTGGCTCGCTCGCGCGCGCGCTCGCTCACACACACACATGCACGGCACAATACAACTACTTAACCATGTCTTTCTGTTTGATTCAGGGGCACCACCTCTCCCACGCCCTCACAGCCACAGCAGAGGGGTCAGAGTCGAAGGGCCGGACTCTGAGTCAGAAGACTTTAGTCCAACTCCGAGCCTGGCCGAGGTCAGCTCAGATGATCTTTCTTGGCTGGATGACAAAGACCCTGGTGAGGACGAATGTTTTCTGAATGGAAAAATGCACCCAAGCATTATTGCCTTGTGCCCCTAAAGGTACTCAAGTACAGCATACCGAGTCATCAACGACCTTTTCCCAAGCCTTCTGTCCACCTTCATGTACACCAACATAAACATTTTCTGACAATTGGATCACACGCTCCAACCAGAGAGAACATGACGCAGGGCACCAGATGAGCACAGGCTGATGATTTTTTTTGCAAGATGGGACAAGTAATATCCCGTCCCGTCCCTCCCCTTCACATCTGGCTCAACAGTCGCTCTGATTCATCCCAGTAGATCTGACTCAGCGAGGGGAGCACTCGTCTGTGTTTGCCATTTCAGCATTCAGTTAGTGAAAGTAATAGTTTGACATTTTGGGAAATATGCTTACTTATCTCTTGGTGAAAGTTAGATGAGAAGATTGATTCCACTCTCACATCTGTTCTGGAGTCTCTGCTAGCAACCTCACAGTGACAACGTGACTCCAGGACGTCACTGCTCCCAACCACGAAGTTCATAAAACTATGATGTGTCGTTTTTACACTTTTTCTACAGATAAATGCAAGATATAACGAGTTTTAGAGGTGCTGGTAGCTGGATTTTGTAACATTTGGACAGAGCCAGGCAAGCTGGTTCCAATCTTTATGCTTATCTAAGCTAATAGTCTCCCGGCTGTGGCTTCATGTTCAACCTACAGACATGAGAGTGGTATTGATCTTCTCATCTCACTCATAGCAAGAAAGTGAATAATAAATAAAAAGATAAAAAGAAATAAATTTCCCAAAATGTCAAAGTATTCATTTTAAATGTATCACAAGAGGATGTTCCATCTTGGAGACAGAGAAGTGTAAAAAGAGACAAGATGAAAAAAAATTCAAATAAAATAAAAGTGACAAATGTAATCTGGAGATGCAGAGCACCATTGTGAACAAGTTAGTAGACCTACAATGTTCTTCCATCTGCAGATAAAGCTCTCATTTCCTCTCCAACTGTTTAGTTTGTGCGTGCTTGTGTGTGTGTGTATGTGTGTGTCTGTGTGTGTGTCCTTGTGACTTACTGTAACAGAAGGTTGATGTTCCCAGAAGAGATTACAATCTCTGCACTAAATGTTTCCCAGAGTGATTTGGGCCCATGAAGCAAGCTAATTTCAGTATTGTATCCACACACACACGCACATACTGGTGCACAGTTGTTATGGGAAAGCATTTGAATGTCTTCCAATCCCACATGAGGTGCTTAGTCACTCACACACATAAAGTAACTGCTCCTTCTCTCCTCTTCACCTCTGCCAGCTCTTCAGCAGAAGCCGCAAGTACGTCTGAGCGTTCAGTCCAGACGGAGCGACTTTGCTGGTCCGGGATCAGATCTGGAGGATGGCGACGACGACAATGATGATGGTGATGATGACGTGATCCCAGATTTAGGATCTGACCTAAGTCTTGATGACCTCTGACCTTCTTTTTTTTTTCAATGTGAAGTTCTGTAATTTTACTTGGAAAGGATTCAGCAACATATAGACAATTTCTCCTGGCTTCTCCAATACATTACGTGATATTTATTACTACTTTCAAACTGATTTAATTTCATCAATACAGTTTAGAGTTACAGCCCTATTCAAAAATCCCAGAAATAGTCAGGATATCACAGATGGGATATGGCTTATTTCACTGGGGTTCTCAAGGGAAGGGGGGAGCAAACAAAGGCTAACTGCATGGCAACACACTTATAACAAGTAATTATGACATCCTACTTGGTGTTATTACAGTTGCTTAACAGACCTGCTTGGATATAAGTGATACATGGTTAACGTTGGGGAACCTTTCTCCTGGTGTAGGAAATTCTCAAACGCCATTTTGAACAGTTATTTGTGTTAGAGACTCAGGACAGACCACACAGCGTCAGACTAATAGGCTAATCGCTTTTTTGTGACACACCCAACCCCCTGCAACCACAGCGCTGTAACAAACCACCAAAGGATTTTGCAAATGCTAACTGGTTGATGTCTCTTTGTTTGACACACTATTCATCAAAGCATTGTTTCCCCTGAGTATAGTTAGCAACATCTGTAAGAGGCTGAGGACTTTAAGGGCTGTACAAACTGCTGAGAACGGAGATAGCCGCACATTCTCTTTCAATAATCTGCAGTAACTGTCTCCACATGCACAGACTGCTAAGATGCTGGGGAACAAACTGAGGACATGTGCAGCTGTTTAAAAAGTAGAGATTCTTTATTAAAGCTTCTCATTCAGAAAACAACCACTTTTGTGATTGTGGATCGCAGAGCTTTGTGTCTGCAAAGGTAGCATTTTTGTGAGCAGCTTTATTTCTCACTAGAGGATAGACTGCCTGAACCTTTTGCCATGACATTTTCTAATGAGTCGCTACCCAATGGATATTATGCTTTCATTTTTGCCATACCCTCTGAACCCATGTTGCGAGTCACTGACTGTAATTTATGGGTCCTACCAGAGTTGGAGGAGAGCAGTGCCGTGATTGGTCGGCTAAACCACAAAGTTTGGCTTTAGGCAGAAGATTTAAAAATAGTTAAGATTTGTTATGATTACAGATTGTTGGGGTTAGGAAAGGTTTTGGTTCAGTTAAGGACTGCAGGACTTTCATCTCTACCCATTACTATAGTGGGATCCATAAGAACACAACTGATCACTGTGCTTTAGATTTGCAAAATAAGAGCCCACAGTACGCTTGTATTGTTATTATTGTAAGTTTGTAATTTGGAATGAATCAATTTATATTACAAACATTTAACTTTGACGTCATGAAATTGCACTTTGACACACTTTCACTTGATGTACAATAAAGTGTAAAGATTCACAGTTGCTTTTAGCTTTAAAGTTCAGGTGATCATGTACTATATGCTGCCATTACTCTGTAAGTGTAGCAGAGTAATGGCTATTTAATGGGTTTTCTTCTTGACATAATGCGCTCTTCAATCTAGGAGGAATCTGATGAGGGATGCGGTTTTGATTCCTTCTAATGCAGCTGAAGGGAAGGTAAAGAGGAATCAAATCCATTAACATTATCAAGGCGCCAGGACCCCCAACCTCCTCTGTGGTGATATCTTTATATACACAGTCAAGAGTCCCTTTATGTCTGAGACTGAGTGTGTCATGAGTCACACTGTGCCAGGCTTGGTGTCAAGCTGTTAAATATTTCAACATCCAGACACCCCCCATCGAGGATCCCAGACCACAGTGCAGTGCCACGGGGGAGCTGATGGGCAGGTTAGGTGTTCAGTGGGGTGTGGATATGTTGGATTGGGTGGTGAAAGTGACCATAGACACAATCCAGCTCCTCTAGTGAGACAGATCGTCTCGCTATAAAAGACCTAGCCAACAGTAAATGGCACAGAGAAGTACACAACAGTATTTAAACAAATCTTTAACACAATCTCATCGTATAGATGTTAATATTGTAGTTGAGACATTTAATGAAGAAAAGGCTCATTTATTTGTTATTGTGGCCACATAATAGCTCATGAATCAGACCCTTCTACTCCAGTTTTATTGCATTTGCCAAGTATTGTGCAGTAAAGCAGTGCTATGATTCATTCATGAATGTCTGTAAAGAAAGTGTTTTGTCTCCAACAATAAAGGTCTGTGTAACAGTTGAAAGAAAGGAGCTTGACTTTCTGTGGTTGCTTTTACAGATGAGTGATGTGTTCTGATTGTGCTTTTGTTTGTTTGGTGCTGTGGTCAAAGATCTCAGTTAATAGCACATGAAGTGGGATTAAGAGGAAATACAGAGGATGGTTTCAAAAAAGGTTTTAATCATAAAACACCAATGGTCCATTATCCACATCTGACAGCAAAGCCTCATTATGCATTCATGATATTTACAGATAAATTTAAACTAATATCCGACATCTGGAGTGTATAATTGGAACTGGATGGACAGATGGGTGACGAGAGGACAAACAAGGGTTCAAAACGGTGAATGAGGAAATATCTTTAGCTGTATATCTCTCCAGTATCAGCCTTGCTAAGACATTTTTTCTCCAAAAATTTGTCACCCATCTGTAGTTATTTATGTTACAAAGATCAAATTGTGAACACAAGTATTAGCTCCGATTGGTTTCAATCGATGTGGGTTGTTCTGTCGTGTCTCACGTCCACTGATATTTTCCTGCACATTTGCAGAGCAAATATACAGCGAGGCAAAGTATGATCAATGGGATATTTGTAAAGTTGCCTATCAAGAGAACAAGGTGCTGTCAGATCAGTGTATGTAACATTTTCAATATGTTTGTGAACGCTAAAGCTAAAGTAAGATGAAGAGTTTCACTAAGTTGTCTTTGCATGATGCAATCATCAGTAGTATTTACAACGCACAGGACAATGCTAACATTGTGTGCAAAGGTCACTGGTAAATTTCAGTCTGCAGCTGTCATTGCATGAATGAGCGCCTTATGGTGAACACGCTCAAGGCTAGTCTTCAAACACGGGCAAGTCAGAGCAGCTACCTGGCCCAGGGCGTGCGTTTACATGGGAAACACACAAAAGTACTGGGAATGACTGGTAAATTTGGAAGTTAGTTGGTATGAATATAAATAAAGTACACAATAACAGCTGTTCCTGTACTGTGTAAGGCACTCTCTCCTGGACTCAAGATCTTAGGAAAGAAACAAAAAACACACACTGCACATATCAATATCAGGCCAAAAGGCAGCAGGACCATCAACACAGAAACAAAAAAAAAACAATCTCCTGCCGTACCCTTAAAAATCCATACATGCACCTTTAACAGACTCACACACCTAAAAACGCACACACTGCTACGCCTGCACTTACGTGTGCACGCGGAACTCTTTTTCTCGTGTATTTTTCTCATACACAAAAATATTTGTAAATTTTTTTCCCATTCCTGAAAAAGTAAAGTGCAACCTCTTTAACACTATAATCAGTTTGTTATGTTCATTTCTTTTTTCTGTCAGACTGCCAGACTATCATTAACTGATAACAGGGAAATTAGACCAGTGCCCTCAGGTATGAGTCTGGCAGGACAGGCTGAATCTGTGTCCAGGTGTGAACCATCCAAATGATGGATACAGCTGATGATGTTGCCTCCTGCTTTACACCTACCCTTTTCAACTCCAGGGAAATCTAAATATATTATACAACTCCTGTAGCCCAAAAGATGGGCTGAAAAATATTAAGCATACAGTATTAAACAGAGGCGTTGGCCCAATTTGAAATTACTGACACCAAAATAGTCAAAACGACCCCAACATGGGCGATATTTTCATTGTCCATTACAGCTTCAATTACGTCCTTTCTTACAAGTCAGGAATCTAGATAAATGAATGCAATCCAGAAACTTGCTCACACCTACCCAGAATTCTTTCTGTTTGGTGCACATTAAGGAAGAGAGACCAGGTTCGACAAGCGCTGCAGCATGAACCTGGAATCAAGGACAGGAGGTGCCAAAGGTTTCAGTCGTGCCTCCATCAGTAGCTGTACATGGACAAAGGTGTGTCCTCCATCATATCGTCCTACACAGAAGAAATGGAATAACGTAACTACTTATACAATTCAATTTAGGCTTATTTATATAGCGCCATATCATAACTAAGTTATCTCAGGACACTTACATTTTTCCTTGTGTTTCATTTTAACGGGCAGAACCAGGCTCTGAGTGGACGGTCATCTGCCTCAACACAACTATATGCTAACACAGTCTACATGGTCTTGGGTGTGCAATACTAGAGAGTTTGTTGTACTACTTTCTAATAAGTCACCCTTTATAAAGGGCCTATAAGTTGTAATTGATGGTTAATTATTCATAACTAATGTTTTATCAGATCAGTTAAGCCTGAAAATCTTAAAATGTTAACAAAGGAATAGTTTGACATTTTGGCAAACAAAACAGCCAGCCTGGCTCTGTCCAAATGTAACAAAGCCTGTGTACCAGCACCTCTGAAGGCTCTGTAATGGACACATCTTGCTTGTTTAATCTGTGCAAAAGCCAGAATGTAAAAACATTACTCTGCCTTTAAATTGACTCTGTTGCGTCAAAACAGCCTAAACTATGAGTAGGTAACACTATTTTATCTTTAAATACAAACAGGGGTGCATTATTTAGCCGAGCTGACTTTGGAGATGCAGAGATTTGCTCCAAAGTCAGCTCTGCCAAATAATGCATCCCTTCGTATCTATTTCTTTACATGCTATAAAGAATACTGCATCGTTTTCAACCCATGCTTTGCCTTAGAAATCATTTCAATTTACAGCACTTTTCCGCTTTAGCTGTGCGCGTCCCCACGACGGGAGTGTAATTCTCTGGAGACACCACTTTTTCTCATCTTAAGGTTGCCATGCAACGAGCGGTGACTCCAGGTTAGCTGTTTCCCTGTGTCTAGCGCTTTTTGTGCTAAACTAAACTAACCAGCTGCTGAAGGTGTTGCCTGGATGTCAAGAATGGACTCACCATAGAAAGGTCCTGCAGCCTGTGGAACTCTGGTCGGTTGTCTCGTCGCCGCAGTTTGAAGAAGAGGAGCAGAGTGATGATAACAGCAGTGATAATGAAGGCTGATACCAGGCCAGCCAGGAGGGGGTCTAATGTGGGAGTCTCGTGAACCATTGTTGCTGGAACAGAAACGCAGGAGATGAAACAAGCTGGCGAGCTCCACCATTCAAGATCTGACTTTGACTTAACATGGTGCAAATACTTTATTACATTAAATTACAGTTTCTTTAATGGTCATTTAAAGCTGTGACTGGAGCTAAAAATAGACACGACAGCAGCATGTTGAGCTTGAGTGTTCATCATGTAGCTCAGGACAGAAATGTCAAACACAGGATGGTGATGTTAAGCTTGCATGTTCTTGAGCTCTCTGTTAAACAATTACATTTATTTATAGGGCACAATTTCTTTTTTAGAATTTGAATCAAACTGTTTATATTTTATGTGCCTACAGTGCAGTATGTTTTAGTTTTCTCAAAGAGTGCCGTTTAATCTCTGACAACATCATCGCTCTTGACCTTTCTATGTTGATGTCTCTCTGTGTTTGTATATTTCTGTGAAGAAGTGGAAGTGTATTCCTGTATATGGATGTTGCTATAGAAGATTATTTTGTAAATGTAGCTGTTTTTTATATCCTAAGTTTATAAGTAACAACAACTACAGAGCAGTGAATGTTCCCTGTTCCTCTGGCTAATGGAAAAAGGCGAGGTGCCAAGCATGGCCTAATAAAACCACACAGAATGAGAGAATTTTAACTGTATTCAAGCAGGCTGGTCAACTGAGAGATCAGGTTTTCTTTCGTCCTGGTAAAGAAAAACAGAGTACTGATAGGGAAACTGTAGAATATGTAAATCATTTAGCAGACAGATAGGGCAAGAGAGACAGAATAACAGGGAAAGTAGAGCATTCTTGAGGCCTTGAGTCCCATGACTGCCTATGTCCCTTTCCCAAACAGAGCCATGATTGTGGAGTGCTTGGTGGTGACAGTGCTTGCAGAAGATGTAGACGGGGCATGCGTGGTGTGTGTTTGTGTCTGTGTGTGTAGAAGCGAGGAGCTGGCTTGTGCTGGAAAACAAAGAACTGCGTCGCCTTTGTTGTTAAGCCAACTCACTTCTGGCTCTGTCAATATCCAGGGAGTGAATCATTCAGAACAAATTCATACACCAACGCAGAACATAATATGCACTTACTGACACCCCCAACGTTGAGCTGGGAGGGGGTGTCGGCCCGGGCTTCGGACTGGGTGGAGGGGCTGCTCGGCAGGGTGACGGTGGTCTTTGTGTGGGCTTCACTGGAGGTCTCAGCATGTCTGTTGGGCCCTGAAGTATTCTGTGGAGATGTGAGCATCAGGGGCTTTTGAGAGGAGCTGGTGCTGGATGTTGAGGTGGACTGGGCGATGATGGTGGTTGTAGCGGTAGTTTCTGGCTTTGGTGGCTCAGTCGTGGTGTGTGGGACAGAAGTGGATGAGTGTGTTTTGGGGTGCGTGGGCTGGTTTGAAGGTGTAATGGCGCCAGCATCATGCTGTAATGTGTTTGCAAGTGGCGTGGTGGTCAATGCGTCTGCATGGCCGGCGTGAGCTGTGTGTGTGGTGCTGACAGTGGTGGAGGTGACTGGGATGTTAGAGGTGGGGGCGTGGCTCGCAGAAGGAGGAATTAGAGTCTGTGATGAAGGCTGATCTGTTGGGTCAAAAGAGAAGGGCAACATTAGATTTGCTGAAATTCTGAATGTGTATAATCAGCAAACTAAAATGAATCCACTGAACAGTGTTTGTCTGTATGCATATATGAAGTGTGTTGTGCCTGACAGGACAATGTGAGGCATTACAGGGCTAGTTCTCCCAAATTAAAAATAAACACATTTGATCACTTTCCTCTAATGGTTTCTATCCATGCAGATTTTATTGATTTTTTTATAGATATTCCTCTCATTTCTGCCTCCACCCCAATACAACAGGGTTTGTGGTGCTCAGAGCATTAAAATTAAAAGTCACTGCAGTATTTAGTTTTTTACCGAAACTTCTTTGTACCCAAGAAATAGTCCCTATAAAAAACTGCTAACTTTGTGCCCTCTATTTTACTTTACTATCTACTTTCTGCCCTATTATTAATAAAAAAAACTATTTGATGTTGATTTTAGCTACGGTAGTACATTTTTGTCCAGAATGAAATATCTCAACAACTTGAGTTGCCGTGAAATTTACAAACATTCATGATCCCCAGAGGACTTTTCCTCTAGTGCCATCATCAGGTCAGATTATCAATCTGTCCAATACATTGATTTGTAACTAAATATGCACAAAATTAATGACATTCCCATCAGCCTCAGTTGTACTTTGTGTGTAATGCTAATTAGCAAATGTTAGCATCCTAACACACTAAACTACTAAAAGAGGGTGATCACGCTAAACATCGTCACCAAGCACAACTAAGCCATGTCAGGAAGAGTCTGAAGAGTTTCTTGCAGAACATGTTCCTCGTTTTGCAGTACAGTTACTGGCACATGTGGCCGCACCCTTTTTATGAAACTAATTTACTGGCATGTAAGGCTATATGCTGTTTTGCAGCTGTTTCGCAACCCATTAACTGGCACTGAGCATAATAACACAAAAGTATTTGGCACTGTTAAACATCATATACAAACATTTCTGATTACTATATCGACAACATTATGCCTGCTTAGTGTCAGCATGTTAGCACTGTCATTGTGAGTATGTTGCATAGCATGCTGACGTTAGCGTTTAGCTAAAAGCACCATCAAGCTGCTGGCTGAAGACTCTTATTATTGTAGTGTAAACTTTCAATGCTGTAAGCACCACAAACGTAAATCAGTTCATCTCAATCGTGCTTGGTGGAGGACAGGAGGAACAAGTACTAAAAGTCGAAAATCTCAAAACCTGAACAAGAAAAAACCCACTGTGCATGGATAGATGGAGATACCAACCCTTACAGCGGTGTACATTGCACACAATTCTCAAATATGAACTGGTTCTTACCACGGCAACATAAAAGTGTCTTGCCTGTGAATATGTTTATAAGTCGAATGTGTTTGTGAGACAGAAAGTGTGTGTATGTGCTTGGGGGGTGGGAGGGGGGGGGTGGATTTCACTTCTACCTTTCTCACCCCCGTGTGAAAAGTAACACAGCATTTAATCACTTCTCCCCTCTCCTCAACACTATCTGAATCTCTTCTGACTTAAGTTTTCTGAGTACATTTCACCACGTCTCTCCCAACAGATTGCACCTTGTTTAATTAACTACTTCATACCTTCTTTATTCTCCACTTTTAGTTTTAGTTTAATCGTACACCATCTCTTGCGTTCTCTCTTTCTCTGTGCTCTGTTTTTATTTAAACTAGACTGAACTCTCTGTCTCTGTTGTGTTTGTGGTCAACACTTCAACCCTGTCACTCACTCTGTGGCCCACTTCTGGACATGGAAAATAGAGATAAGGACTTTGTTAAATATAGCTCTTAAACTCTAAACTACCTGCTGCTGGGCTTCCTACTGACATCTTTCTTAAGTGTAATAACCACAACATCAGATCAGTAAGTAAGTAATACAGGATTAATAATACGGAGTTGTATAGTTACCAGTATGTTCCTTTGCTTCAGGCGTCAGAGAGATGGTTCCCCCTTCTGTGGTTGTGTCATTGCTCAAACTGCTGGTGCCTATTGAACTTGTAATTATGTTGGAGCCATTAGGGGAAGGTGCAATAGTAGCATGGCTGATGATGTCCCGGATCGAAGCAGGCAAAGTCACTGCTTCTTAGGGTACAAAATAAAATGGATAAGAATTGACTCAGACTTTTACTTTGCAGTAAAACATCTTCCACAGCATCAGACTGAAAGGCATTTTTAGTCTTTCAAGTAATGTCCTTTTAATGAAAATCTCCAATCTCTCTCTCTCTCTCTTCCCCCTTGGTCTTGATTTCTACCTGTTTCCCTTTGATGAAGACCAGAGCACTAATGCATTGTAATGTCATTACCGTTCTGTAACACACTGCTGATGCCTTGAATTACCTCAATAATCACTCACACAGCTCATCAGCACACACAGTGACAGAGAGAGGGACGCAGAGAGACACACTCACACACAAAGAGAAAGAGAGAGAGACCTATTTGAACTCTAAATGATACAAAAACAGACACACTCATAAATAGACAGTGGTGCTTGGCTGTACAATACTGGCCTTGTTCTCTGACTTTAGCTGCTCGAGCTGCTTTTAGGTCAAATGTTGAAGTAGTATGTGTGTTTTTATATATGTGTGTGTGCAGAGTAGATTTATAAAGAGAGCCACTGTTTCCACTGTTGCACTCTCCTCTCTCCCGATATTACAGGGTCTTGCTCACAATCTTTCTGGCCAGTGCAGTATGTACCTGGGGAAGTGGCTCTAGCTCACTTCTTGACCCTGCCAGTGAGAGGAACAGCCAACGGTTTCTGTGCGAGCAGATGCCGGCTGCTTCGGCACTCGACGTTTGAAGTGCCTGACGGTAATTCCTGCTCTGTGAAACCCATCTAACTGCGGCTGTAAAATCCCATAAGCACTGATTTCACAGCACGTGGTTGTGGTGATTTTTGACTCATCATTTAGAAAAGCTTTTCCTCTGTGCATGCTGTGCTTGGCCTTTTCACCTGCACTTATTTCAGGTGTTTACTGCCAACCAGTGTGTGCCCTGTCGAGCAGCATGTCACCCCTCTAACCTCCAGTCCTAGGTGTTATTATGCTACAAGTGAGAACTCAAATTCACTAAAGTTAGATAGTTTGCTATGTAATTTATTGTCTCATGCACATATAAGTGTGCAGCCCATGTGGACTTGAAAGACACCAACAATACTGTTGCAGTGATGTAACATTTGTTAACTAATTACATATAATTAAAATATTAGATTGCAAACAAGGAACTGTATCTTCTGTTCATAGCTCGACAAATAGCATCTCCCACAAAAGGCTTCGGTCCTAAAACACAAAACTCTTTTTTTATTCAATCATCCAACCAAAAGAACATATCAGATATAAAGTTCCCATTTCTAAAAGGTGACGCACTTAAATCATTACATAACTAATCATAAATTCAAAATCACATAAATCAAATAACAGACACAATGAGACCTAAATAAGGAAGTGAATATATGTATGTTATTGCAGAGGTCATAAATGACCTGTTTGATTATTATTTTTATAGTCTATGTATTGTTTTGTCTAGGTTACTGCACCTGTGCAGTTAGTTAGATAACGTCTAGATGAGTATAAAGCTGTGATTAATTAGTCCGAGAGGAGGCCAGCAAAAAGTGAAACTATATAATATGTAAGGACAAAGAAAGAAATGTTCTTTGCTGAGAAAAGCTCAGAGGGATTTCTTTATCTGGACAGTAATTGAAGGCTTGATAATGTTAATGAACTGCCATTTCTGTCCTTAGAGTCATGAGTTATTGTCAACAGAAAAAAGGGAATTAATTAATATTTGAATGCATGTTTTGCCTTCAAAGTTCTATCTGACTAGCAACCTGGGGTTTTGATTCATACTATATGTTTATGCAAATATAGCCCCATACAATCTGCACTGTATACAGTCTGTGTAATATATATAATACTAAGATATATTTACAGTATAAAGTCTGGTCACAGTGGAAACTGAACCTGCTGCCACTGCACTGCTTTAAAATCTGTTCATAAAGTCTACACAGTGTACTACAGAGGCAAGCCAATTAGCATGAACCCAGTAAAATGACAGTGTGCTGCTGCACACAGTTAGAGGTGTCATTTATCACAATGTACTTCCTTGCTCATTTACAGCCAATAAATGTCCTCCAGTGGAGCCGAGCTGCTTTCTATTCATGTGAATTTCAGCTTGAGGAGCTGATGGGACAGTTCTGCCCAATAAAATCTTTTCAAATGTCAATAGTCTCATTCTCCTTTTATGTGAGAGGCACTGATGGAGAAAGAGAAAGAGGGGTGGAGGAGGAAGAGGGGAGAAAGTGCTTGGAACAGGTAGGAGAGAAAGAGGAACGTGGGTACTAGTGAAATGCTGTTATGTCTCGCACGTTGTGCTGAGGGTGTCTTTTGGGTTTTTGAGTTTTCATGGTAATTTCCTGTTTTACTGAAATCTTGTTGGTCTGTGTTGCTGTTGGATTCATTTCCTGTCTGATTGTTTCCACCTGGTACAAGTTACTATTGTTATTTAGTTCCTGTCTTGTCTTTGCCCTTTGCCAGTTCGTTGTATGTACTTTGGATGTCCTGACCTTATGCTACTGTGAGTAGAAGACGCTTGTTGATCTTTTTCCTTGAAGTGGTTTAGTTTAGTGTTTTGTTTTCAGTTTTTCTAGAGTTTTAGCTGCTACGTCAGCTCTTTTCTTTTAGGAGTTGAGTGTCCTCCTGTTTCTTTGTTACCTTGAGCCTTTTGCTACCTCTTAATAAAGAGCGCTTTTTGTTGACTCGCATCTGCAACGGAGTCCTTTTTTCCAGTACCCTGTTTCCGAACCGTGACAGAAATGTTAAGGAATAGAAGTAAATGTACTTAGTTACTCCACTGCTAACCACTTTCACAAAAAAAACCCAGAGATGACTGTAACGACTGACGGCTTTTGAAAATCTGCTCCCCTGCCGTGGTGGGGAAAACCAACATGTGACTCAGAGGAATGAGAAGCACCTTTGATCTGTGACAAAAAGAGAAACTGACTGAAACTGCCATGCTGTGCTGCTCATTAGGACTGTGATAGAGCTCATCGTAGTGCCGTCTCTCCAACATAATCAAACTCACAGCTGCTGGGGTTTCAGACACTCGGGATACTTTACCAACAGAGGGAGGGTTTTAGTTTTTTTTGCAGTGAAATGGGAACAGTGTTTCAGTCAGGCCTAACAGCTGGCCAGTGGCTCTGCTAACTTCTATATCTAATCAATGGTTTGCGTGACGAGGAATTGGACTTCAGTCTGTGGTTGCTACGTATCGCTAAAACTGACGGTCATCGGTTGTTGGGACACACGTTCACGAATAGATGATTAGCCGCTGTGTGTTTCTGTAGGTGAGAGAACCCCAGAAGTGCACTGCCAATGTGATCGTTGTTGGTTCTGACATTTTAATTTCCATTTGAGAACAAGCCGTGGTTTACAGCAGGCATCTATGAAGATGCACAGTGTGACGCTGGGAGATTATTTATACGCACTGATTAGATTTAAAGGCAAATTCAGAACCATAGATTATCCTCCATTATTTGTCATGTCTCTCTGTGGGGGTGTTAATTGGTGAGATGCCACTCATTTTCTCACCGAAGTAAAAATAACATCTCTTGTTTTTTGTCTTAAATTACAGCTCGTTCACATACACGCTCGTTCAGTGGTTGCTAATATTAATCGCACCATGTTAAGTCCAGCAGTCCCACCAGTAGATGTTGAGTCAAGGTCATTTGAATGACAAGCCGATTGATAACATCTGTTTTCTTCAATTTTTGTGCTGTTTAGAGACGTTTTCCTCATCATTGCTGTTCATTATTTATACAAATGATCTTTCCTGATAATTCATGTGCGTGTGTGTTTGCAGATGAGACAACCTCAGCAAAAGCAGATTTTAAAATGCATGCGCACGAACTTCCAAAAACATTAAACTTCTCCTTATTATTATAAACACATTCAAATCTATGACAGAACCGTGTATGGTTGAGTTGCATTGTGGGTAACGAAGCAAGGTTACTGTCCATCCAACAGTTTCATACAAATACGATGCTAAATCAGTGGAGTCGGTAACGTTTGAAGCGATTATTACATTGGTGGAAAAGAACAAATGTAAAAAACACCAAAAGCCTGACAATATGCACAACAAGAAGGAAGAGGAAAATTGGAATGGTTATATTTAACGTAAAAATTGAAGATGTCACAGAAGTCAAACCACCGGAAAATGAAACCTAAATGAATCTGACACGGACACCTTGTGTTACTGACCTCTCTAAAAAGGTGAGGACAGGGACGAGTGGACAAAGTGCAAGATTCTGATCCAAAGATATTTCTTGAGTCACATCTCATGGTGTAATTTATAGTCGTGTCAGTTACTGATGTGCAGCTCGGAGAGATGCAGCTAGAATGATCTAATATTTGGGGGGGGGAGTGTTTAAAAAGGCCATTAAGCATTCAGGGCACATTGTTGTTAGTGTGAGATCAAGAGTGAATATAAGGAATAGAGGTAAAAATAATTACACATTACAGAGGATACAAATGGAAATGAAACGTGTTTACGTGGATACTGTAGTAGAATGAATTATAATCATATGTGTTGGCGTAGGTGCTGAGTGTGCGTGTCTATATTAGTGTGTACTGTGTGTGAAAATGTATGTATGATAAATGTGTATGTTAAATGTTTTTGAGTTATTAACATGAACTCTTGGGAGACTGGAGCTAAAATAGTATAATAAATAAGAATAAACGGCATCTTAAAAATGTATAAATCTTCTATTGGGGTTGGTGACAGGTGAGCTGGTGGAGACTTTTTTCTAAAAACCCTTAAGCAGCAGTGTTTGGTGTTATAATACCAATCTACCAAAAACTGAATGGTGGGGTAAAAAAGGAGTTAATGTTGACATTTACTGTCATTTCCTCTGGTGTACTGGAACATTTGGCTGAGATATATAAAGCTGAGCTGCACCAGTTATTAGAAAATATCAGTTTGGGAAGGAATCAAGATCTGTACACATGCACGCAAATAATTCTCTGTCTGCTTCAGAGAGGACGCTGGAAAATTGACATAAAATAACTGAAGGCAGAAAGAAGCGACGTGTCCCTGCGCCTTTGATTTCCCTTCCTCGTTCCCTTTACATGCGGTTTTTCTTTTGATTTAATGTACATGCTGGGTTTGAAGACAAAGATGAATTAGCATATTTCCAATGTATGCTTCTTGTTGAAAGGCAAGTGCAATGTAAACCACAAAACCCACTGATGACCTACCTGGTCCATGAGAGTGTGATTGTCTTTTATACTGACAGTTGAGCTTACTACAGTTTTTTTGGCTGATATAGGACAAAATGCTCCATGTACAACGGAATAAGTTGCGTCAATGGGATTTAAACTGTAAATATAAGAGCTTTGGGATGAAAAACATGCAAAAAATAATGTCCATTTGAACTTTGTTGTTTGTATTTTTGTTCATATCAGCGAAGGAAATTGTGCATTTACATTGCTGTCTGGTTCTGGCTCTAACCTGACCTCTGTTTCAGAAAACAACAAAAGATGCTTGTATCTTTTCGTTATTTTACTCTTTAGGCATCAGCGCACAGAATTGTTCACTGTTCAAATCTGAGGTCTTATGTTTCCCTCAAGGCTGTTGATACTCCACCTACACTTCAGACAGTTACATAATGTTTTATCAAATCTTTAGCAACCACAGAAATGCAGGACAACATCTACTAACACTGGGTTCTGTGGACAAACAATTAGAGTCCTTGTCCGTGTTGGATTTTTAGGTAAAAGCTGTGCATCCTAAACTTGATCATTTCTAGTCTGATGGGGGAGATGAGGGTATCTCAGACAATTTTCAGTAAATTATATGATTATGGAATTAAATTCCTTCTGACTCCAGAGTCAAATGAGTATCTATTGGAGTCTATGACCTGGAAAAGCAGGCTTGTTGGGTGCATTTTGAGCTGTTTTTATATGAAACTGGGTGAAGGGTGCGCGGAGAAGCCCTGCTTTTGTCCAGTTTCGAGTGAATTAGTTTGAACTCCGTGTATTCTCATTGGAGCTCCCCTGGAACACGTTGACAACCATTGAACTGCTTTATGAACTCCCACCTGTAGTCAGCGCAGTCTCTTACCTGCAGCCAGCTGCATCCAGCCGCAGATCTTATACACGGTGCCGGTGCTGCAGAAGAAGAAGAGTGCGAAGCAGCCGATGCAGGTGAGGACCAGCACCATGGACATGCCGATGAAGAAGGAGGCGGCCTTGAACGCACCGGAGGGGATGGCGCTGAACTCGGTGAAGCTGCCCTGACAGGTCAAGTCCCGGGACAGCCCGTTCCCGATGCAGTAGTGGAACAGACCGAAGTAGCCCGCCTGCGGGGTGTCCACGCCGTCTCCGATCCAGTACGGCTGGATGAAGCACACCACGTTGACGATGGCGAAGAGGATGGTGAAGATGGCCCACAGGACGCCGATGGCGCGGGAGTTACGCACGTAGTTGGTCTGGTAGATCTTGGCAGCCTCCGAGGCGGGGAGCATGGTGGTGGTCGTGCTGGGGGCCCCGGGGACCATCCTCCGGTCTGTGTAAAAGGGGGGTGTGCTCGGTCCTGTCCTCAGCAAAATAACATCTGCCGCATCTGATCCGTGAAAGGTAATCACCGCGTGCTGCAGAACTTGTCGCTCTTTTCGGATTTTATTTTTTTAAATCTTTATTTATATGTATTTTTTTTCTGACTTTATTCAGTCACAGTCGTAATCAGAACATCACTGCACTCCCGCGTCCATGGCAAGGTTTAGCTTTCTTCTTGTGCTTTCCTCCGATTTTCATTCATCACTCTGCACAAACATAACGTGCGCTCCGGGGGAAAAAAACAAGCTTCAGCAATCCATCCTCCATTCAGAAGCCCGCAGATTTCTCCTACATCGGTCTTCTGTTCGTTTTCAAATGTCGCTACCTGAGTCGTGTCCAAAGCCGGAGACTGTTATTCCGACGAAAAGGGTTTGGCTCTGTGATTCACTGTGTGAGATCTCGCTGAAATAGTCCGTCTGTGCTCGACGCCGACAGACCAACAACCGCAGCTGAGATCCGATTGAAACAGAGTTGGAGGATAGCCTCGGATCTCACAGGGCCAACCCACATCGCTTAATCCCAGTCTGACGTGTTATTCCAGTAACGCGCGAAATCTTAAACAGACACGTCGTTAAAAAACAACATTGTAGCCTAAACTAATAGTCCTCAATTCAATATTAACAAAGAAATAATAATCAAAACTAACATAGTGTCTGTAGTAGCATTTAGTAGCTAAAATTACCCAATGGTCTAATTCCAATTAGATACATTAAAAAGTCTATTTGCAGAAATTTTTGCTTTTTTAGGCAGACCCTGCAAAAATATAATAGATTTTTATCTTATATTATATTTCTTATGTGAGACCTGTATTTACATATTCTCCAGTTGCGCAAAATCATAATTTATAATCAATTTATCATCTGTGGTCTAACTCTAATTATGTTCATAATTTATGTTGTAATATTGGATATTTGTTTTGTCAAAAGAAAAAAACAACAGATAAACAGATAATAAAAATAAAGGTCAATTCAACATCTCTTGGTGATGTTTTGGAGCTTTTGGTCGTCTTCTCTGCCAATCTTTTTCCTTAGCAGATGTAGTTGCCCAGTAGTCATGGGACAATAAGATTAATACATAAGACAAAATACAAATATTTATAAAATATACATGTGTTTTTAATAGGCAACGTAAGAATATTTGACTTTGACGTGATGATTTCCCTTTATTTATAAAAATACGAGTTTTCAGCGCCGTGAACTCCATTACCCATGATTCAATGTGTGACTTGTGATTGGATGGTAACCGAAAACCGTCATTTGACGTAATCTGAAGGCGCGCGCGAAACTCCCGTGAGTTCCCTAGCTTGCATGTTTGTGTTTCCAACTTTAGCTTACATTTTGACCGCAGTATATTACATCTTTTACTTTCAGTATTTACATAGTAACCGTGTCATGTTCAAAGTAAATAGTTTCCTACAGTATTCCTCGTTTTGCTTGACTTTCGATTGATTACCGGGAGGTCGTTGTCTCCAGTCTAGTGAATGTGCTTTAACTGAATGTTTAGCTAACGTTAACCTGCTCGTTTGTTGTCGCGAGTAACTCACCTGTAACTCACCTGTTCACGGTGCATCACACTCGGTCCTGTGGTTGGTAGGACGAAGATGACGGCGCTGTTACAGCATCCAGGATACGAGGAGGAGAGGCTGCAGAGGGTCGCAGAGCAGCTGCCCTGCAGAGAGGTCCAGGCGGGGTTGCTGCTGTCGCTCATGGGACAGGTATGTAGTCTGGCGTCCCCTCCTGTCAGCGCTGGAAGTAGCGTTTAGCTTCAGTTAGCATGGTGTTTTGAGTGTTTTTGCTCTGTGTCTGTTCAGGGACAACGCATTTAAAAGTGCTCCCTTTGGCTTTGACCAACAAACTTATCGGTAACCAGTTAGAAATATTTTAAAATATTTTTTGTTTACTACATTTGAGGGACTGCAATTGTAGTTTTGTTCGTAGTATTAATATTAATAATGTATTAATAATAATAGTTGCACATTTCAGACATCTCAAAGTGCATTTCATCAAATTGTATAATTGTATATTAACCATTTCAACAAACATTTACGTACAGTAAAACAGGGTAGAACAATAAAAATAACATAAAATAAATACACTTTGACTAAGATAACTCCTGTTAAAAGAAACTTTAATCCGTTATGTCTGTCCATTTTGAATTAGTGTCTTAGTTGATTTGATTTTGAACTTGTTGTCATTAGATCTGTTGTGTCAGAATAATATTCATGAATACACGTTGGTTTAATAAACACTTGAGATCCTTCATTCATCTCAGTGTAAACAGTTACAGCCTAACGGGCATTTTCCAATTAAATGAACCAATCGATTTCTCAAGGACATTCAGGGACTATTAGACAACTAAGAATGGATTTCATTTCATCATGAAGGCCCGGATAATGTTAGTTAGCAACATGGTAATAAAAGCCACTAGAGGGGGGGCTTGTTTGTTTAGATTGTTATGGATCATATTGAAATGTCACAATTAAATTGAGCAAAAATTTACTGAAATTGGTTCTTACAGCCACAGCAGTACAGCTACCCCTCGATCTTCATCTACGGTCATCGGGCTTCGGGGAAGAGTCACGTGATGCACGTTTTGTTGAAGGAACTTGAGGTGAGTAAGAGACATTTGCTGTCAGTTCGGGGGCCCTTGAATGGTATTTATTTATGCACATCAGTGTTTGCTTAGCTTGGAAGAGTTTGTCTCACCGACCACTTTAACCGTAACCATAAACACACGCTGGCACTGCAGTCATACAGAGCTTCCTTCATCAGACGGCTGAAAGAGTGCTCAGTCCTTGGAAATATTACTTTGTATTGAAAGTACAAAAAGTTCAGGATGGCAGCTTGATTCCATCAGTAAATTGTGAATTGCATTTCAGGGAAATCTCATTTCTCAGTGCACACAAAGCTCAATGTGTGCGCAGGCTTTTATTTCCCTTCTTGAGTGAGAATGTTTGGATAGACTCACTAGAGTCACATACCAGTGTTTCTGCACGGTGTGTTTGCATGAATTAAATATAAAGACCAAGGTTTTCCACATTGTGAGCGATCCCACTTCCCTCACTTTGAGCTTTTACCTTCAAGGAAACGTAAAGTAAAGTAATAGCCACCAGAAACGTGTACTGCACCACTTTCTGCAGAGCCTCTTTATGTTGTATTGATCTAAGACAGATTTTCAGAATGTGGACAATAAAGTTCCTAACCAACTAATGCAGCAAATAGCTGTTATTTCCATAATCGATTAATCTGATATCTAATATTTTCTCAATTAATCGTTTAGTCTGACAAATGTCCCAAAAATAGTGAAAAAGCCCCTCACAATGTTTTAGACCCCGCAGTGACGTCTTCACAATGGTTGTTTGACCAACAAACTCAAGAAATTTAGTTTAATATCAAATAAGACACATAAATCCTTACGTTTGAGGAAATTAATGTTTGTCATTTTTATTTGAAATTAAAAATGACTGAAACAATTCATCAGTTATCCAAATAGTTACCACTTAATTCATTTTTTCAGTAATTTTCAACTAATCATTGAAGTGACTTTTTGTTGCAGCTCTATAGCTAACTTATATTTGGTGTTCATTTCACGTCCGGTCGCTTTTAATTGTGTAGAAAATGTTGATACTTGTCATTTCGTTCAGGACAGACTGTGTGTGCATCGTGTGTATTAACTCCACTGAACTGAATTATCTCCTCCTCCTCCCCTGCAGCTGCCTCACGCCACCGTAAGCTGTGTCGAATGTGTTTCTGTTGCGTTGCTGTTTGAACAAGTGCTCCTGTCCTTCTTTGGCTGCGATGCCGCCTCGCTGCTCCCCCGCAGTCCCTCCCTGTCTGACTTTGTACGCATCTACAGACAGCAGAGCTCCCGGTCTCCTGCCAAGCAGACGCGATACATTGTGAGTGCCGTGCACTTTACGCCCAGACCACAAAATCCCTCCTCACTTGGCACACCAAAATACTATCATCTCTTGGCATGCCAAATTACTTATTTATTCTTTGGATGTGTCACTTAAATGTTTGTATGATAGTTTGATTATGCAGATAGATGCTAAACAAAGCTCCAGATGCACTAGCCTGAAGAAAATAAGTGGGATTTTTTTTAATCTAGTATTTTGGCTCCGTCATTTGTGAGCACGCAGAATACAAAACAGTAATGTGCCGTGACGAAACAGCCGTTCACAACCTCTAGTTTATTTCATGTGAATGTCACAAAATAAGCTCAAATGCACGTGTGCATTTTTCAGGTCATGGAAAAAGCCGAGCTTCTGAGAGACACCGACGCCAACCTCCTCCCCGCTCTCCTGCGTCTCCAGGAACTGGTGAGAAAGTGCAGCGAGCTCCTTGTGTTATCCATCAAGTGTTGTTGCACTGTGTGGATGATGAAGAGGGACTGGACGAGCTTCTTTTGTAACGACTGACCTTGAGCTGAGTGTGCGGACCGTTTTCAAGATGCTGTTAGGAAGAAAGGGTGGCAACCACTCAGCATTTTAATTAAAGGCAGCACGAGGACTAAGATTAATGTGATTACGTGTGTTTTGTACCTGTGAAAGAGAATTGTTTTCCGGTTTATTGTGAGTGTTAAGAGGAATCTGACTTTTCAATGTCATGCCGCTTCACACGCTGCGACACAAGATTTTGAAGTGATAATTAAGATGCTTATGTACACACACGTGAAGCATGACAGGATAATCAAGGGTTGTTACATCTCTAATGTGTAGTTATATTATTATTATTATTATTATTATTATTATTATGGCCTCTTGGATTAGGATGTGTTGTTGTAAGGGATGCACCGATCCAACTATTTGCCAACATCAAGTACAATCTGATACCAGTGCTTTTTTGGTATTTTTGCTTAATCAATGACTTAAATGATTCATCGAGTATTGAAACGGTTGCAGATTCATTTTCTGTCAATCGACTTGTCAATTCAGCATTAAACATAATACACAAAAAATTTGATATAAATATATAAAACACGTAAAATCAAGGAGGCAGCAGTGTCAGACGTACTCTCTCTGACCCGTTAACACTAGTGTCCACTTGTTGTGTGACGTTTGAATGCAGGTTGAGGACAACGTCAGCATCATCCTGCTCAGCGAAATCGTCTGGGACCAGTTCCGACCGAACACCGGCTGCTTCGAGCCCCTCCTGCTCCACTTCCCCGACTACAGTAAAGGTATAATCACACACACACACACACACACACACCCGCTACATCAGCCTGTGTCACGAATAACTCCCATCACGCCGCATAATAATGACGCGCACTTGGCGGACGCGGTGTGAGATGTGAGATTTGTACCTGTGATTTTGTTCTAACACTTAAGGCAGCGACTGTGGAGGAATGTTGCATTGTAAAACACCACTGTATAAATTCAGCACTTAGAGGGAGTGAATCATTGTGCTCGTGTATTGGTCTTGGAGAGACGCTGCTTTTTACAGTGTTTGCTTCTGAGTTTGGTGACGGTGGTTTTCTGGCCGTTCTTCTGTTTGCAGGTGAGCTGCAGCAGATTTTGTCCACCGACAGACATCCTTCATACTCGGCTGAGTTTTACTCGTCCTACATCAACATCCTCCTGGGAGTCTTTTACTCGGTCTGTCGAGACCTCAGGGAGCTGCGTCACCTGGTCAGACACACACACACACACACACACACACACACATCATTTTTCATTGTTTTGATTTTCTTTCAGTCTTTCGTCATTGATTTCTCTCTTTTCTCTTTTCAACTAGGCTGCCCTCAACTTTTCAAAGTTCTGTGAGCCGCTGGCAGAAGGAAAAGGTAACGCATAAGGAGGTGCATGCATTCATCTGACACCTGATCAATATTTAAAAATACCCTTTTTTTTACCCTTTACTTTGTGTTCATTTCAAAAGGGATCTTTCCATCGTGTTGAGGTGCACTTCATCTGTTTGAACTTTTTCGTATTCTTTAAAGCTGCATTTATTTATTTATTGGTTTTTGGCCACTTTAAGGAAGCAGAACAAGCTGCAAACACAACGCTGATATATTATCAGTATAACGATGTTGTGGTGAATGTGTTAGCAAACATGTGCCTGCTCACACACCCAGCAGACACTCAGCAGCATGAGCATTCAGTTGTAGATGCCGTTGTGTCGTTACTTACAGCATCGGTTTTAATTTACGTGTCGGATTTCTTTCATTCACTGTGACGAGAGAGTGCCCACAAGGTGAAGCTAACTGAGGCTTTTTCAACTGTGTTTAATGTCTTCACTCTCGATGATAGGTGCAGCATAACCCCTAAAAAAGTCCAGATATCACTGTTCTTGTAGCTCTGGATTTATCAGAACTTTTTTGCTGAAAACAAGCTGCAGTGTGGAGTTTATGTGCTGTGAAGCCAGAACTAAAAGCTAAAAGAAGCTGAAAAACGCAGTCAGTCATTTAATCCATTGTTAATGTAAAACATATTGACAAAAGCAGCTTTAATTCTTTTCCTGTTGTTTTTCTTCATCTTCCTGATTGCATTCCCCTCGCTTCTGCCAAACCTTTACAACGACGTTGCTCTGTTTTTCTGCCTTCAGTGAACGAGACTGACACGCACAAGCTGTGGAGAAACATTGAGCCCCATTTAAAAAAAGCCATGCAGACCGTTTACCTGCGAGAAGTGTCCAGGTCTGTGCTCTTTCACATCAGCCTGCTCGTGAGCCGTGTCACGTTTTAACGACTCGCTCTGGTTATTCTGCCCGTTTGCTGCCTTCATGGCGAACAACCTAATGAAGTGTGATCACTGATGCTGCGGTTTCTCCTCGCCGCCGTGCGTCGTCGTCTTCTCTCTGTTTCAGCCTTCAGTGGGAGCAGATGCAGCTAATGGAGGAGAAGGAGGCCGGAGCCTTGAGAGGTACAAACGCACGCCGAGCGCTGTTGCACTCGGTGACGTAACACGGTTGCAGAGCAGATGTTAAACTGTGAAGCCGCTGATCGGGTGCAGTGACACCGCGGAGTCGTGTCGAAATTGTGATAACAGCATATCAGCGCATCACACCGAAAATAAATCTCAATACATTATCACCAAGTTCTGGTTTGCACTGAACGTCGCGCATTAATGACGCACTTTTCAGTTCTCCAGATATGTGTAGTACATCTGACTCGTTGCACTTGTTTCCCCGAAGGTTTGTCTGCTCACACGCACGTTGAGCTGCCTTATTACTCCAAGTTCCTGTTAATTGCTGCCTACTTGGCGTCCTACAACCCTGCCCGCACAGACAAACGCTTCTTTCTAAAGGTAGAGGAATTTTTTCTTCAAAGGTTTTACACCAGGGAATGAAATGTTGAAATGATGCTCCTGTTCTGTGGAGTTTTTTGTTCCCATCCAAATCCAGGGTCTGAGGATAGATTGTAAATGAGGTTGATGTTTCCTTCCAACAGCACCACGGGAAAATAAGAAAAACAAACTTCTTGAAGAAAAACGAAAAGGTGATCATCTTAACGTAACGCCCAATGCTTTCACCTCCAGTAGCTTAATCACAACCTGTAATATAATGTGAATATATTCTGTCTCTTTTCCAGACGAGTAACCACCTTCTGGGGCCAAAGCCCTTCCCTCTGGATCGCCTGCTCGCCATTTTCTACAGTGTGGTGGACAGCAGAGTCGCCCCCACCGCCAGCATCTTCTCCCAGGTGACTGTCCAGTTGGCTGCGGTCACATTTAGTCACTTCACATCTGAAGTTTTGCATGATATTTACCCATATTTCACTAAACATTCAGCTCTCAAAGCAGAGGTATAGTTAAAACGACCTGCACACGGACAAAAACATTAGAAGAGGCTCCTCAGGTGACTGAATTGTTTACTTTTTTGTCATATTTAATAAATTATAGTGGGTTTTTTTTTAGCCATGCTTGTGGCGTGGCACCAGCGAGGGCAATGTCCACCATTTTGGTTCAGACTGAAATATCTCAACAACCTTTGGATGGATTGGCATGATTCTTTACAGCCATTCATGATCCCCAGAGGATGAATCAACCTGCTGACTTTGCTGAGGCCCTGACTTTTACTGTAGCGCCACCATGAGGTTCACGTTATTGAATATATTGCCATTATTGAATATAATAAGTTATTGAATATATTGCCATTAAATCGGGTTCAGACATTCATGGTTCCCTCAGGATGAACTGTAATAACGTGATCTTCTGACTCTGACCACGACCAAACATTTTTACATCTACCTGTTCTTAAAATGACTTCTGTACAAGGCCTTCGTCTGTAGACTAGTAAAATAAAGCACATATAAAGACGTATATGTACATTTCCGTCCAAAAGAATAGTAATTTAATTAGTTAACCTCCTTAAATATCTTTATACATGTTTCTCGTTGCCCTTTTCAACACATATTTGTTGCCATGTTATTAAATTGAGCTCTCTAGTGGTGTAATTGTGCCCTTCATTTAGTCCTGCAGTGCTTGAAATCTTTCTCCATGATTGTGACTCCCAAAGTGAGCTGTAGGAAGTCTCACGGCTCTGTGAAGTGGCTCCTACAGAATATAGAAAGTTATTTCATTAATGCTTTTGTTCCATTTGCCAGATAGGAAATGAAAGAGAATGTACACTATAATAATCATAGGGTTTTAAATGATATTTTCCCCTTTTCTAGGTACTAATGGCAAACGTTTTTCATGTTAAATCAAGCCGAATGACCACAGTGTCTCAGATGAGAGTGTTCTACCCATATGGTCATGAGTTTCAGGATCCGTGGCCAAATGCCGATCTATTTATGGCCCCGAGCATGAAACGGTTTCAGGACATTAGGCTCGACCCATATCTGTGCAACTGGCTCTCATCATTTGGTGCCTCGGCATCAAAGTGTGGAAAAGCTCTGTTTAAAGAAGCGGAATCGAGTCATTTCACTTTACCCTCTATTCTCCATTTAGATCTCCTCCCTGGTGACCCTGCAGCTGTTGACTCAGGTCAGTCATGACGACCAGCTCGACGCCCCGAAGTACAAATGTGCCGTTTCTATGGACTTCATCTGTGCCATATCCAGGTGTGTGTGTGTGTGTGCGCGCTTTAATACACGTGACTGCCACTGGCTGCAGAATTCTTCAAAGGGAATGATCTCAGTTTTTGTGTATTTGTGATTTATCTTCCAGAACAGTGAGTTTTGATATTGTCAAGTACCTGTATGACTTCCTGTGATGCTGCTGTGAACAAAGGAGAGACGACGCGGAGGAGGGAAGACAAGCGGGACTAACACACTTAAGGACGAGTGGCAAAATGAGGGGCTCAGACTATTGTTGGGACTTTTGTGGAGAGAAATGAATCCTAAATTATGCCGCTGCCCCCTTGTGGTTGAAAGTCTTTGTGCCTCATAACGAAGTGAAAATAAATATATAAATATTTGCAATAAAATGAGATTTTCATAGAGCGTGACTGTAGTTGAGATTTCTTTTTTATTATAATACAAAGAGAGCCGGTAAATAATATAGAGAGAATAAAAAGATAAATACAATGTAGGTTAAGCATTTTTACCTGACAGAGCCACCTTGGCACATGCAGGTGAATCACCGTCGTTGCTCAGAGGGAGGAATTTATTTCCGTGATGTGTCGCCTATAGTTTACTCTGTTGTACGTTGAATACTGATAGTGTAATGGAGGAAATTCACAAGCTTAATTGGGCTCCAGTCCTCATCCTCTTTACTAACCTCTTTTTAGTGAACTAGACCAGTGGTTTCCAAACATTTAGACCTTTGAACCCTTAAAACAAGCCATCATCTTGTAACCCCCTGTATGCAGTGATCAGTTCAACCAGACACCAGACAACCAGGCCTGAAATGTCTACAATTATCCAGTAAATCACAAGAACAAAGATGATAAGATGTAAAGCAGAATTCTTTTTCTGCTTTCCTTGTTAATCTTGCGACCCATAATATTTACCTGTGGTCCTCGGGTTGGGAAACACTGAACTAGATAAATCAGTAACACTTGACTTGACCGCCCACTATTTAGCATTTATAAGCAGTATATAAACATTGAATAGTTTATAACACTTTCAATGTACTTGTAAGTGTTAATTAATGTATTTGCCAACAATTATAACTTCTCCTCTGAACACCCATAAACAGAAAATAAATAATATAGTAAAACACAATTGTTATATAAAATGTCTTATCATGGGAGAAGATATAAGAGCATGTCAAATACTGTCCTTATATCTTAATTATAGTATATTATAAAGACATTTATTAGATATAAATGTTAGATATAAATAAACGCTGGAAAGGGGAACTCAAAGTGTTAGAAATTCAATTGAATTCAGATTCTCTTGGCTGTGGATCAGTCCAGGCCACGATCTAGCAATAATCTGAGTTACTGCACAGTGTGTAAGTGCTGTAATACATGCAACACTGAACATTTAGTGGAGACAAACACAGATTTAAATACATTTGTACTGTACAAATAACAGCTGGGGGTGGGAAACACTTTCTGCCATCTTCCAAAAGAAGGCACCAACGTAACCAACGAACATAACCAAGGTCAACTCTTTCTGTATTGATGCTGAACAGGCAGCAAATGATACAGCCAAAGAAACACTCACCCACTAAACTGCTACAAGTCAGTGTTTCCCCTTTTTTCTTAAAAAAAGGTTAAAAACATTTTAAAAAGAATTGTATTTGCACACGACTGAAGCTCTTCAACATCTCTGACCTGCTCCTGTATTGCAGGCTTGCACTTAATCAAATTAGCATGGAAGTTAAGCACACTGCCGAGTCATAGTTTCCTCCTGTAAACCCTACAGGCAAGAACGGATAAACACACAGTTGAGTCACTTGATGCAGACGAACTCAGACCCAGAAAAAAAAAAAAAAAGATTGGGAAAGCATTCAGTGCATATAATTGCCACTCTACTTCACTATCTCCCTCTTTTATCCTTCGGGGTATCAGTGGGTAAGTGGACCATCTGAGAGATCATCCTTTATGCCACGGTGGCCTTGGGAGAGCTCAGCAACATTAAACAAGGACAATTACCAGCTTGGAAAGGTTGACTGAGTCATGGAAATGCATTAGTCATGGAAATGCGTCAGTCTTTGAGAGGTTACAAATAAGAATAAGACATTATATTAAACTGGATTCAATCTTAATAGAAATCTCAGTCTATAAATTACTTTTTACCAGAAGCAATGTACTGAAGCTCTAAATCCTGAAAGAGGATGAGGTAGTCGGACCGGGCAGGTCCTAAACGCTGTGCCTCCTGCTGTGAATCATGGCCACAATGTGGGTGAGGTCCAGACTTTTCATCATCACCCCCATGAAATCCTCGTCAGTGCGAGCGCCGGCCACAAACTCCTCCAAGGAAAGCTCACCTGTCGGAGGGGAAACAATGTTTTAAGCCTTGAACTCTGAGGCTGTCACATACATTTATCCAATGATTCCACTGACTGCTCATCATGTAGCATTAAAACCCACACTTGACTGTTAGCTAGTGGGTAGCTAGCAGAACAGAGGCCTGGTAAGCACATCTCTTTCTTACGCCTCACCCCCAGATTTTCTTGTCAAATGCTGATCTGACTTTAATACATCAGACTTCACGCAGTTCATTCTGGAGCCACAAAAGGCTTCGTGCAACTTTTTTCACATGTGCAGCAGTACTTTCCAACACCTGTAAACAGACTTTGATTCTTCATATCGTTGGAGTTGCTCTTTAAGGTCTTACTTGTTGAATTAGTATTGTTTGTCAAAGGTTTAGGGATTGTTATTGTGCTCAACAGCCACCTACAGCACATCTTATTGTGCTTGTTGTGTTAGCTGACTGAAGACAGCGCTGGAGCTGATGAACGTCTAAAACTGTCCACCCACAATTGATTTCTTTATATATACACACAGAAGCTCCGTCTCTGCATATATACAGTGCCAGAACACACTTACCATCTCCATTTATATCAATCCTGTCAAAGACGCGGTTAGTGAAATCCTCAGCACTTAATTCCTGGTTTTCATTCCCATTGATTGCACGGATGGCCTGCAACAGAATAAAATCAGTAAACCGAGTTGAGGCCTGCCTCTAAAATCCAGTGTTGCAGGTGCTTGATTTACTGTACCTTTATGATGTTGAGGAGCTCGTATCGGTCAATGCAGCCGTTGCCATCCACGTCATAAAGTTTGAAATACCAGCGCAGCTTGTGCTCCATCTTTCCTCGCATCACCAGACTGAGAGCGGCCACATACTCCATGAAGTCTATGTAGCCGTCCTGCAAAAACAAGCGGTGAGATGAGATTTGTGCAGCCTACTCACACAGGAGGTCCTCGTCAGGACAGTGTCAGACATCATTAAGTTATTATGAAATGATTTTCAGCCATTCAACGTGATTAATAAGTCGCTCAGTTGAAAGAGACCCCCGACGCCTCGACTCCAAAGGCTATCTGTGTGACATGAAGCGTGCTAGGACGGAGGATTATCTCCAGGGGACGGTCTGTCTGAATACAGGCGACCATCTTGGCATCAAAGCATTGTCTCTCAGATAATCTCATGGTTTAAATCATGCATAATGATTACCACAGCCTTTTGTGAGCTGATGGGGAGACTAAAAATAGACTTGCAGCTTCTCAGACAGACACATCCTGTGATGTGCTCTGAGACGCTCTTAATTCAACAGTGAGGGTCAAAATGGGTTGCAGGCTCGATGCTGGGAGGCCCCTGCATCGCTCGTGTGTTGGAGTGAATGTGTGTCTCCGAATGATGTTTTTCAATTTGGGCAGCGTGTTCAAGTTTTAAGAACTGTTCTGCTCCAGCCCCAACAAACAGCAGCTGATCATCTTACTCAAGCGTATTCATCGGTTTCAGTGCCAAAACAATTAGCCGATGAATCGATTAGTCGATCGACTGAGATGAATTGTTTTGCCACGTTTTGATTAGGAATTTATTATGTAATTCTTCAGGTAAAATTTGCTGGTTCCAGCTTAAATGTGAGGATTTAAAAGCCTGTAGTTTATAAAAGATATGAAAGGATTTCATATCGATGTGTTTTGGACTGATTGTTAAAAAAGGATTCAATTTAAAGACGTCACCTTGGGCTGTGATGGGCTTTTTCCATTACATTTAGTAGAGTAAATCATTAATCGATTATCTGAAAAAATGATCAATAATGAAAATAATTATAAATTGCAATGTATTTCCCTAAATATAACCCCTTAAAGGATGCCACATTTCTTTTAATTCATGGTTGTGTTCAGTATATTAAGTAAAAGTACTATAAATCTCTGTTTACAGCTTCTCCAATGTGAGAAGAAAAGAAGATTTCATCTTGAACTATTTAATTAACTCAATAATTAATCAATAATAAAATAATCATTAGTTGCAGCCTCATCTTACAAATCCTACTGTTGTCAGAGTGATTGACTGGATGTAAAATATTATTTGTTATAAAAATAATTAATTACATTTAAAAACATTTGTTTCATCATCCTTCAGGCCCGACTTAGGTAAAATAAGCATCATAAGCACCTTCCAGTGTACGTTTTAACATCCTATTGTGTATGTATCTTATTTTATTATTTATTTGTCTCAAAGAGGGGTTTTATGTTGAAATGGTGTTGTCATGTTCTTTCTTCTCTGTAAAACCCTCCTGAATTTTTTTGCGGTTGAAATAAATGCAGCTTCTTACCTTGTTCATGTCAAACGTGCGGAACATCTGCTCGATGTAGGCGCTGGCCTCGCTGTCCAGCCCTCGCAGCCCGAAGAACTGCTTGAACTCGTGCAGGGTGAGCTGACCCGAGGGGCACTCAGTCATGAACTTCTTGTACCAGAGGTGCATCTCCACCGCCTGCAGGTCGTCCACGGTGCTTCCTGTTGAGTTACCCATTTCTGTGTTGTGTAGGAGCAGGTAGGATAGCCTGAGCTGGTGCACAAACCTCTCAGCCCAATTGGTCTACTGTGAAGTGGAGGTTGCCCCGCTTCACAGTCACACAACTATGGGACTTAGGGTGAAACCTGCAGCAGGTGGGAGCCTTTTGTAGCTGTCTGTGTTTGAGGATGAGGCGGTCCACTCCCCTCTGTGTTCTCCATGGGTCTAATCACTGGCTATAATCCAGGCGAACATGCAGATGATCGGCTTAATTACCCCATTAAAAGGGCAGGGTGACTGTGACATCTCCAAATGCTGAGAGAGGACACCCACAGTCACGCACATTAGCTGATGGGATACACTTTACTCAGCACGTGCTCTCAAGTATGAGCGGTGCAGCTTTAACGTAACAGAAGAAGTACTCATGCAACAATGTAATCCTAAAAGTCCTGAATTCAAAATCCTACTTAAGTAAAAGTACACAGGTATTATCAGCAAAAACACTGTCACATAATGTGTCACATTATTAGATTGTTAAAGGTCACATATTATGCTAAATACACTTTGTCATCTCATCAATGTAAATGCGTCCCCGGTGTGTCTAGAGACCCTCCAAGTTTGAGGCGCCCATCCTCTTCTTTCATTTTTTGCTCCAACTTTCAGAAAATGTAATTTGCCTCCGTGTGACGTCCCACGCAGCGTTGTTGAACACAGCACCACCTCCAGCTCGGTGACCGCCCCCCGCCCACGGGACTCCTGGTGAATCTGCCTCGCTGTCTGGCGGTGCTACTTCCTCGCTGTCGCCGACTCCGGTAACACGAAGACGTCGAACTTGTTCGGTCTGAGGATGTGAAGACCCGGTGGATCCACTTCACAGTTTCATTAATGTTGGATCGTGTGTCGGACAAAAGAGAAAACTGTGGACATTCTCCAATATTTTCTGACATTTTCTACACCAAAGATTTGAGTTAGAAAGAGAAGAAAATCAGCAGATTAATCATTAATTTAAATAATTGAATCTTAAACTCCACGTGTTTAATTCTAAAGGAAGAAGATTATGAAACGTGACTTGGTAGATCATTTTATTTGGATACCACAGTTTAAAGCCCAGCCACAGCTGATTGGTACGGTAACTTAAACATTACAGTTTGAGTTAGTGAAATGAAAATAAAAACACGGCAAGCTTTTTGATCTCCCCGAAACAAAGGAACAAAAAACTACAACCATGCCTAAGTGCTTATGTACAAAATGCTCTGTTTTTATTACAGCATCTCAACTGTATTGTATTAGTTGCATTCAGCAGCTCTGAGTGCAGTTAATGTTTCCAACAGCGCATTCCTACAACTCGCTAACATATTACAAGTAATAAAAAAATACAAGAAACACAGATAAATACATGTCAGTGCTTGAACTGAAGTCTAACTGTGCTATCAATTAAATATTATGCATTAGTGCAAAAGTAAAAATAAAAACTTCATTAGTAAATGCAGCTGTGGGTCATTTTAAAGCAACACTTCACTTTTCATTTTGTAATTTCCCACATCGACATTGCATGAAAGACTCATTAATTACCTCTGTATACATTCAAGCTGTAGTGTTCATGATTATTTAAATTAAATTAAAATAAAAAGTTTCGGACTATCACAGGGGACCCACAGCGGGCAGCATCTCCACAGGTAACTAGCATAACCGGTATGTTAGCTCATCGTTTCATTCATGAATACTATGTATGCTTCAGGCAGGCACAGATGTTAAAAAATACTTTTGGCTGTAGTGCAGTGACATAATATGGACATGGTCATTTTACCCTAGTTTGAATTACCCTACAACACATTTACAATAACAGTCGTATCAGCAAGTATAAGTGATGAGTGGCAGCAAGAGGGTTTTCCCATTGTGTTTGACAAATAGCCTAAAATATAGTTTCCAACATTTTGGAAGAGCTTTTCCTGACAATAACAAAATATGGAGTACACACATTATGTAACCACACATACAAATTTAACACGAAAATAACTACATAACAAATGGTTATATTTTAAGAGCTTAAAAAAGTAGAAAGGTATAATTTTTCTGACTTCAGTAAGGCCTCATTTTCCTTCTTCATCCAACATAATTTACATTTCATGTTCACTCATTCAGCTTCAGTTGCAGCGTGTTGTTGTCTTAACTTGACGTCCTGTCTAGACAACACAGTTACATAAAGTTGTAATAAATTTGAAGTCAGCGTCGTGTCATGTCAGAGCTCGGGCAGATCTCTCTGGCACCGCTGGCGAAACCTTTCCTCTTCCCCCAGTGCAGATATCTGTAGATGGAGTCAAACACTGACACTGTGTAGTGCGCGAACAGGCTGGTCCACTTCACTGCCTCCACCATCCACTGCACACTGCGCCCGACGAAGGCCACAAACACTGTGGCATAGTGAGCCAGCAGCAGCAGGCTCCTCCCCAGCTGCCTGCCACGGTTGACGATCAGATTGACTCTTTGGTCATGTGCTGCCATCGTTATACTGTCTTCTGTATGCTTCTGGGTGTAAAAATTAAATAATGTGTTTCTTTGGCTTAAGGGCTCATTTTTTTTGTTTTTATGTTTGTTTTTTGCAGACGCTCCCTAGAAAGGAGTAGCCAGGAGATTTGCAGACAGTCCCTTATACACGCAGGACCCGGCTGTCCAATCAGAGCAAAGGAAGTTTTGTTTCCGGGAATGTTTGGTGATGTGGCTATGCTCTGACATCCAACCGAGGAAATATATCAAATACTAAGCAGATACATTTACCTGGGAAGCACTCGTACAGGTGAGTCGAAGGTCCTTCCTTTTTAAAAATACACCACTTGCTGGGTTGCATAACAGAGCTGTCATGCACGGAGGAGAAAAACTCACCGAAGAAAGAAGCTGTCCTTATTTACGAGTGATCGGTGTTAGCTAGCTAAATAGCTTTAGCTAACTTACTGTGTCGTGAAAAGTACAGTCAGAGTAAACATCGGGTGTTTTCACGGAGTATCCCGTTAACGCCACCGTTTCTTAATCTTCAAATGTGTCTACTGCTGTTTGAAGACGTCGCTGTTCCGCCGCTTGGAAAGTTTGTCGTCCATTTTTGCGTTAGCTTGGAATAATCTTTGCCGTTCACAAAAAGAGTGACGCAGCCGCAGTGGAGTATCCGGCAGGTTGATTCGGGGGAACTCGGCTCCGTCCGGTCCAGATCGGAGCAAAGAGGTAGTTTGGAGCGTCTGCCAATGTGTTGCTGTAGCCGTGGTGGTAAAAGTAAGATATTTGTAGGAAATATAATATAGGAGTGTGCGAGCTCAGTTCGTACTCTATATTCGTTTAATCATGATAGTATTGTTGTATTGTTCTTAAAAATACCTAAATATCATAAATCCTGTAAAATACACATAAAACTACAACAATTTATTACATATTAGTTATATTTATAGAGGTACTATTTTATCAACAAGAACGTTTTCAGGCCTATTTTGTTGTGGGGTCTAGCAGTTAACCTGTATAATAATTAATGTAATGTATGTGTAAAATGCCCATCACAGTTTTCTAGAGCCTAAGATAAGTTTATCAAATTGCTTCTTTTTTTTTTTTTAAACATGTAGAAGTTCTGTTTATTATCACAAGACAAAAGTAAAACAGTTGACAAGCTGAAAGAAAGGGATGTTTGCCACTTTTACTTGAAAGATGACTTGGAAAAACAATCAGTTCTTAGTATTATTGCTGGAGTATAAATGTTTTGGCTGATCGTTTCAGCTCTTGTGTAATGTAACGTGAACCTGGCTGCAGACACTGTGCATACAAAAGTAAAATACAGTAAATATGCTTGGGACTGTGTCTACGTTAACACCTTCAGAGGGTGTGTCATTCAGCGTCAGCCAGCACTTCAAGCTATTTTTGGCAAAGGTGTGGTAAAAAGGCAAGTGTACATATCCTATTTTATATTGTTCTTTACAAGCCTCAGGCAGGTTAGAGTTATGCTACTATAAATAAAGTTCAAATGTATGCTTGCAGCTGAAATGATACCCATGCAAGACAATGATGGAAGACATTGGAGAAGGTGTCAGCAGCAGGAAGGTTTTGAAGATTAGGTGCTACATTTTAACCATTTTATCTATAGCGGACACAAAAGGGCTCGCAGAGGTGTAGCAAATTATTACTAATGTTAGTGTAGCCTCAAAGCTTTGATTTCTTTTCCACAGTGCCATCTTTATGTTCAGCCGTCTGGCCACAGTCCTCCAGGAGCTCTCTGGAGAGGAGGGCCCAGATGGAGACCCACAGGTGAGAGATCAACAGACCAATTATAGGAAAATAAAATGAAGAGTTTTGCCAACGGTGTCCCAAATTCTTTAATGAGTATTTATAGATTTTATGTCAAGTCAAACTCTCCAGAGCAACCATTGAAAAAACACAGGAGGAGGATGACAGGAAATCTCTTCTTGTCCGATTTCTTAAGGCTTCTTGTCTGTAAAGAAAAAAAGGTCACAGAAGGCTCATCTTTCACACTCCATGCGCCTCGTTTGTGATATCGGTTTTCTGTTGAAAATGTGAACTCTCAAGCTGAAAATGACCCTAATGACATCATCAGTTTTTTTTTTTTCAGACTCAACAAAGCTGCTACAAATAAACCTGTTTATCTGTTTCCTTGAACAGGGCATGCTGGTGCCTCAGCTCCCTGCAGGCGAGGGCCAGTCTCCAGTGGAGGCTGAGGTGCCTGAGGAGGCCATGGAGAGGCTGGCTCACCTGGAACAACTGGTGGTCCAGCTGAAGGAGCTCATCCGAGACAAAGACACCCACCTCATCCAAAAGGACACTGAGCTGGCTAAAAAAGATGCACAGCTCAAGGTAAATAACTTGTGTGTGTGTTTATTTGCACTCCAAAGGTCAGTTCACCGTATTCTTATATGCCAACGTATTTTATTACTGAACATCTGCTTTTTTTAAATCCACAGAATGAGAAAGAAGAAGCAGAGGCTCGCTTCACCAAACTCAAACTGCAGGCCAAAGCCAAGATGGCTTCACTCAACAAACAGTTAACTGATTTCAAAGGACAAGGAGGAGCAACAGTACGTTTGTGCTTGTAGGAGGATTACAAATAACTCTCCAGTTGACTTTTTACAACAAAGATCTTCTCTCATGAACCACAAACGAACAATAAGCTCAAGCAGTTTCGTGTTTGTCTGACTTGAACATCTGCTTTGTCTACAGCAGAGTCCAGACAGCTCTTTCACAGAAGCTGGGGCTGCAGTCGAGGAGGAGCTGCAGCAACTTAAGAACAAGCTGCGCGAGGAGGAAGCCAACAGCACAGAACTTCAGCAGCGACTCCAGACAGCAGAACGGCTCCTTCAAGAGAAGGAATCTGCCCATGCTGAACAGGTGACGCAGATCTGTCTCTAATCAATGAGTTTCAACTTCACGAGAAAGCTCTTGCTCACTGATTTGTTGCTGTGTTTTTGTTTTTAGTTGCAGAAACTGCAGGTTGTGGTCTGTGAGAAGGACGTGCGTTTCCAGGAACAGATCCAGAAACATGAAGAAGAGCTGCTGAGAGTCACAACACAGTCTCAGCATGACGACGAGCTTCAGCAGGTACAAGATCCAGCAGAGTTATAACTGACTCATTCAGCCTCTATTCTTTTTGTTGATTGTAGAGCTGCAACTAACAACTACTGTGATTATTGATTAATCTGCTGATTATTACAGTGTTCGTGCAAAGTCTTGAAAGTTTGGAAAATGTAATGCATTCGAATATACTTCTTGGAAAATGCTTTATTTTTAGACACAAGCTGGTGTTACATCTCATGTAAGCCAAAAAATGTTCCCGTCGTCATCTGTTTGTTGTCTCCTGGCATTTATAATAACAATTTTGATGTAAGGATAAAGGCTTTGAGAGTCTGGAAATCTTTTGGTTTAGGTGCCTTAAAAGTGGAAAAGTGCTTGAATTTTACTCTAAAAAGCTCTATGAACTCTGTTATTACCTCGAGTAATTGTCTGTAGAATGTCAGAAAACAGTCGTAAAGCATACAGATCATAATTTTCAACAAGCTAAGTTGACATGTTGAAACTGCTTGTTTTTTTATATTCAGTTTACTATCGCAGAAGATAAAAAACAGAAAATATTCACATTTGAGAAGCTGGAACCACTGAAGTTTTAGCATTTTTGCTTTGGTTATCAAAATTGTTGCAGATTTATCTTCTCTCTACCAACTAATCGAATAATCGACTGAGAGTCAAGAATCAAGTAAGATGATAAATCAAGTACTAAAAGATAGAGAGAAAAAAAAGTAGTCTCTTAATAAAACATTTTTTTATGTCATTGTCTTTTAAATCAATGTAGTTAAGTCGGTTTTATCTGTAAAGCCCATGTGATGTGTCTCAGCTTCACAATCTGTGCGACTCACAAGACCCTCTATCCTTAGACCCTCAATTTGGATAAGACAAACTCCAGACCAGGTCCAAACATAGTCCATTAACTGTAACTAAACACTTCAATGATACGTGAACCGTTTATACAATCATTTGGTCTCTGTCTTTTTTTCTCCTAGGCCCTGCATGCAGCCCAACAGCGTTGTGAGGAGCTTGAGGAGGCCTTAAACTCTCGGTCCCAAGTGCTTGAAATGCTGCAGCAGGAAGTGAGCAGCGCTGATCACCAAAAACAGGTACAGATCCTGTTGTACTGGAAGTTGTCCTGCTACTTAAAGTATGTTGGTTTAGAGACTGTTTCAAATATTGGCAGATATTACAGATGCTTCAGTTGTAATGAATACTGCTCCTGCTTGATGAAACAAAATCTGTTCAAACAAAGACGCCCTACATCACGATTACACGTCATTAATATGCATTGCTTGGCTGAGCCACACAACACACACTTATATCGCCCTTCTCTCTGTCTCAATCTGTTTTTTCCCCTTCAGATCTTGACTTCTCAGTTTCGGCAGATGGAGCAGGAGCTGGCCGAGGCCACCAAGCAGAGGGAGGAGGAGAGGCAGCAGTGGGCCGAACAGGCCAGCAGGGCCGAAGCAGAACTCGCAGCCCTCCGAACCAGCCTGGAGGCCTTGGAAATAAAGAGCATGGAGGTGGCGAGGCAAGAAAGCACGCTGGCCTCTTTGAGAGAAGCAGAGCGCGTTAGTCAGGAGGCTCTGGAGAACAAGAAGATGGAAGTTGCCAGATTGGACAGAGAACTGGCTCTGGCGCAACAGGCTGAGCTTGCAGCCGTCCAAGCGAGCCTCGATGCCTCAGAGAGAGGCCGAGCGGAAATAGCTCGGCTTGAAAGTGAACTTGCATCTATGAGAGAGGCAGTCGAGCATGCCAGGCAGGACGCCTCAGAGAGGGAGAGGTCAGAAGTTGATAAACTAGAGCGGGAACACGAAGATGCCCAGAAGAAGGGGGAGATCCTGGCTGAAATTTGGAGACATCTACGTTCTCTGGCTCTCGAAGATGTGCAGGAGGAAAGCCCCTTCCCTGCTGACCTCTCCTTGTTCCTGGACACTGTGCAGTCTGTTGAGACACAACTGACGAGGCTGAAGGATGAATGCTGCGAGAAAGAGGAACATTGTGCCGAGCTCGCCCACACTGTGGAAACCCTTCAGGGTAAGAAAATGTATCCAGTCGTATCTTTTTATGGAATAATGTCAAAACTTTTGGTGTTTTATCAAAGTATTGATGTTTTTGTATGAATCTCTGATTTTCAGAACAACTAGACAGAAAACAGGAGGAAACCACAGCCAAGACGCAACAGCTGGAGCAGCAAATTGTAACGGTCAGTGCTAAGAAACCATTTATATACCTTCTGCATTTACACCTGGTATTAAAATGTGTACTTGTTATCTTATTTCTCAATATGTAAATAAGTTAGGCAGGGCTAACACACTTTCTCAGTGCCTTTGAAACGGGTTTCAGTTATACTGTGTCTCTGTTTATATGATGAAAAAAAAGGTGTTGAAGTGGAACACGTGAGACTCAGGCTTAGTATAAGCTGAGGGATAAGAAGTTAAAGTAGTTCTGTCTACAAAGTCAGACAACCGTGTCATGTGTACTTTTCCCCTTTCATTAAAATAATAAAATAAAGTTAGCAACTTTCGTTGTGAGAGCAGAGCAATCTGACTGGTCTTATCCTCTACACCTTGTTCAGGGACAGAACTGGTGTCTGGCCAGGTTGTGTAAGTGAGTCTCAGACAGGACACAAGCAGGGTCATAGACAATACTTCATCTCACTGCAAGGAAGCATCTAATCCCTTCTGCACTGATCCATTGTTATGTCTTACCTGACCTTCACTTCACACCACAGCCCTATATGCTGCTGGTATAGGTTTAAAGTGTCTTCTTAAGGATATTTCTTTTCTGGTAAATGATTAATAATAAGACCAAAAAGTTTCAATCCTGCCAATTTCCATTTTTTTGTAGTTCCATTCTTTGTTTGTCTCTGTTTCAGATGTCTGAAAGAGATGACCCATCAGCACAGGATTTATCTGAAACTAAAGAAGGTACAAAACCTGCATTTGTTGGTGATCTCTCCCAAAATTAAATTATTTATGTGGAAACCAAATTCAGATTTGTTACTGCTCATGTAAAGTCATTCTTAAAACTTTATGTATTTCCTATTGACATAAATGTGATGTTTTTCTAATTACTTGTTGAAATCCACAGCGTGCATACTGGAACTGGAGCAGCAGCTACTAGAAAAAGACAATGAGCTGGTTGCCATGCAGGAGTCTCTCAGACTGGCCAAAGAGCACAGTTTCAGTGGGGTTGAATCATGTGAAAACTACGATCAGACTCCAGATCAGGACCCAAATGCCAGTACAGCCCCCCATGACAGTTCTGCAGTCCTTCCAGACATCATGGAGGATGCACAAGAGGAGGAGACCACTTTAGTTGCTGAGGACACCTCAGTCCTCTCCATTTCTGCTGATAATGAGAGTAGCCCAGAGCTTATCGGACACCAGTCTGAGTCCCCAGAAGAATCCAAGGGGACCTCTTCAGATGAGATGGTCGCCAGTAGTGATTCAGAGGTGGCCCACAGCAGCTGGACCCTCCTGGAAGCTGTGAATCAAGATGGAGGCCAGGAGTGGCCGTCCATCCTTCAGGACTTTGGCCAGCTGCAGCTGCAGTCATGGGAGGCCACGAGCATGGAGCAGGAAACCTCCACAGTTCAAGTCGAGTCCTCCTCTGTCATCATCCGAGAGACAGTACAAGTTCATCTAACTCAGCAGAGTTCTTCCACCACAGATGGTAACGTGGCCTCTGGCCAGTTCTTTGCTCAGGCCTTAGCTGAGGAACTTCAGAAGAGGTACAGTGAGCTTTTAGCTGAGCTTCAGAGGCTCAAGGAGGCCGCTGCAGAGTCACAGGAGAAGATCAAGACCCTGGAAGAAGACACACAGTCCCTTACTGCTGCCAGAGAAGAGGCTGAGTCCCAGGCCAATAGTTTTGCTGAGGAGCTTAAGTCAGTCAGAGAGGAGCTGGAGCTGCAAAGCAGCCTTGGGGTTGAGAAACGTAGTGTTGAAATGCAGCTTCTGGAAGAACAGATAGACATTTTAAAATGTGAAAGTAAAACCAAAGAAGAGAAGATCCAGGCCTTGCAGACAGATTTGGATGTGGCACGTCAAGCTTTCTCTGAGCAGGAGGGTCAGGCCAGGATGCTGGCTGCTCAGCTGGAGGACAGAGAGCTCCTCTCCTCTGAACTTGAAAGTAGGCTTCAAGATATGGAAACCAGCATGTTGGAATACTCTCAGACATCAGACCTCAACAATGACACCTTGTCAAAGAAGGACTCTGAGATCAGTGAGCTACAGCTCTGTCTCAGCCAAAAAGAGCAAGAGATGATGGATCTCAATGACAGCATGTCTGCTAAACTCCTCCAAGCAGAAGAAGAGAAGGTCCAGATAGACGGTGAAGTCAGTAAACTGAAGGAGCAGATAGTGGAACTTGAGAAAGTCAGAGATGAGACACAGAAAGTGAGTCATGAAGACTCGGCCGCTCATGTTGATGATGAACTTGTTAGTTTGCGAAAGGAGAAAGGAGTGCTGGAAAGCCAACTTACAAACACCAAGAAGAAGTTGCAGGCTGCACTTGTGCAACGCAAAGAGCTCATGAAGAAGGTTGCTGATTTTGAGGTAGAAGCAAAGAAATGGAAAGAGCGAGATGAAACAAAGGGAGACACTCTTGCAAACGTTTCAGAGGTAGAGCAATTTAGAGGATGTGACATTCAGGACATGGAGGCTAAAATCGTCGAACTCGAGCAAGCTTTAAAATCCAAAGAAGAGGCAGTTGAGATTCTTCAGCAGAAAATTAGCCAGCAGGATCAAGTTCTCACTGAGACGCTTGCTCTGAATAGAAAGCTAAGTGAAGAAGCTGAAAACTCTCAGCAGGCTGACGTTACTTCTGAAACAACTGCGTTACAATCCCAAGTGACCTCTCTTGAAGCAGATTGTGAGACCCTTCAGAAGAAAGTTCAAGAGGCCCAAGAATCTCGCAAGGAAACTATCCGCAAGGCAAAAGAGAAGGATAGGCACCACCGTGAACAGCTGAAGCAGCAAAAAGAAGAATACAGCGAGCTCATGGAACGTTTTGACCTGCAGAGCAGCGAGCGAGACGTTCTTCTGACTAAACTGAGAGAATTGGAGGTAAAAGTGAGCACTGAGAAAGATCTACCTCCCCAAGAGACCAGGCCACTGGCTGAACATTTGGAAAAGCAAACAGCAGGTGATTGGGTCCAGGAGGATTGGGTGGATTTTGCCACATCTGAGACTGATTCATCACAACCACAACCCAGCGACCCTGTTCAGCATCCTGCCGAACAGTCCGATGTCTTTTCTGCACAAATGGAGGAATCGCTGAAAGCTCTCAGAGGAGAGATCCAGACTTTGCAGGTGGCTAACGCAGATCTAGAGAAGCAGCTGCAGGAAACCCAGGCCAATTTGTCAGTGAAGGACATTGAATTATTGGATCTGGGCAAAGAGCTACAAGCACTAAGAGAAAAGGAAAGGCAGATTGATGCACTCTCAGAGGAAATTAATGATCTTAGAGAAAAGCATCGCCAAGCTGAGTGTTACGCTGAAACCCTGAAAGCAGAGATGGAAGCTGCAGCCAAAACAGCATCTGCAGATTCCACATCGTCCATTGCAACTCTTCAGGCTGAAGTGGTGGACTTCAAAAATTTCCTTGACAATAAGAACCATGAAATCTTGGAGCTAAGTCAGCAGCTCATTGAGCAGAACTCTCACATACGCTCAATGCAGGAGACAGTGTCTCAGAAGGATCAGCTAATATCTTCTTTACAGGAAGAACTGACGGCTAAGCAAGAAAAAACCCAAAGGTTAGAGGTTGAAGTTCCACAGAAGCAAGAGGAAGAAAAAGGCAACGAGGCAAAGATACAGCAGCTTCAGCGGAAGCTTCAGGCTGCTCTTATCTCTCGCAAAGAGGCCTTAAAAGTAAACAAAACCACGAAGGAACAACTAGCTTCAACTGAGAAGCTCATAGCCGAACTGCAGCAGAGAATGGAGTCCGCAGAAGATGAGCTGGAGAAGCTAAAAGCAGAAAGAGTAAGACTGATTGATGAGGTTGACCGGACATTACTGGAAAACCAAAGCCTAGGATCATCTTGTGAGAGCCTCAAACTGGCCATGGAGGGCATACTGAATGAGAAGGATGCCTGTAAGAGAGAAGTGGAGTTGGTGAAAGAAGAGGCAGCCAGAACATGCAGAGAATGGGTGGAAAAGGTTCAAGGCATGAAGGACGAGTACGAGACTCTGCTCAAGTCGTACGAAAATGTGAGCGACGAGGCAGAGCGAGTGAGACGAGTGCTGGAAGCCGCCAGGCAGGAGAGACAGGAGCTTGCAGCCAGGGTGAGGACGCATGAGGCTGCGAGGCAGGAAGCTGAAAGACGGGCCGAAGAGGCACAGAAAGAGGTGGACACAGTGAAAGACAAAATGAGAAAGTTTGCCAAAACAAAGCAGCAGAAAATACTGGAGTTAGAGGAGGAGAATGAGAGACTCCGAGAGATGCAGGAAAAGACTGTTATAAAACAAGAGGGCAAGGCTCTCAAAGGTGAGGTTGAAAGACTTCAGGATGAGCTGGGGGCTTTGAAATCCGAGTTAGATGCTACGGTGGCAGAAAGAGACTATTTGGGGCAGCAGATTGAAGAATTGAGGGAGCAATTTGCCCAAACAGGAGACAAAGATGACAACGTCACTCCGGCTACTCTGCGTAGCTCTGCGGCTGTTGTAGAAGAGGTTGTCACTGCCCAGCAATCACACGCAATCATGACCAGAGCAGAGCCCGCTGAGAGTCAGTGTGAAGACCAAGAACAGCCCTTAATCCCAGAAGAGACACCCGCTGCAGCGATTGCACCAGTAACACGTTCACAACCTACCGAGGACAACGAAAAAGCAGAAATAACTGAAGGTGTTTCAGTTTTAGTAGAGGACAAAATGAGGGAGATGGAGGCAGCTGTCAGTGCAGAGAGGGAACTGTGGCAGGAACAGAAGGCCGCACTCAAAGCTCAACTGGCCTCTCTTGAGCGAGATCTTCAGGAGAGTAAAGAGAAGGAGAGCCTCATGGCCTCTCTAGAGAAGTGTCTCCTAGAGAGCAAAGAGAGAGAAAAGAGACTGATTGAAGAGGTACCAAAGAGGGAAGCCCAGTTCAAAGAGCTCCTCAGAAGCCTTGAATCTGAGAAAGATAATCTGGAGGAGCGTCTGATGAACCAGTTGGCTCAGCTCAATGGGAGCATCGCTGGCTACCAGCAAGAGGCAGCAGACAACCGGGAGCACATCGGTGAAATGCAGCGGGAGCTGGAGAGGTTGGAGAGGGAGCGGGCCGAATTCGAAGCCCAGGCTCAGAGTGAGAGTGACCGGGCCACCAGGCTGGAAGAGGACATGAGGCAAGCCCAGAGGGAAAGAGCCGAAGCCGAAGCGGAGTCTGGTAAGCAGAGGGAGCTGGAGCAACAGCTGAGGTCTGCTCAGAGGGTCAAAGAAGGCAGTCAGAGCAGAGTGCGTCAGCTGGAAGAACTGCTGAGGGAGAAGCAGCTGGAGGTCCGTCAGCTGCAGAAGGACAGCATCCAGTACCAGGAGAGGATCAGTGAACTGGGTAGAGAAGCTAAGGCGCTGCAGCTAGGCCACAATGAGCTCCACAACAAACTAGAACAATCCCAACTGGAGACGTCCAATACTGTAGAAGAGCTGAAAAGGACCGAAGCGGAGTTGGCTAGCTGCAAGTCCGAGCTGGATGAGGCCCAGAAGCAGGCAAGCGAGGCTTTAGCTGAGAAAACAGCCCTTGACAAGAATGCCCAACAGAAAGAGGCCTTGATGAAAGCTGAGGCAGAGCAAACCCTCGACTCTGTGAGATTCAGGCTGGGAGCTGAACTAAAGGAGATGGAGCTGAGACTGGAAGACGCGTACAACGAACGGGAAAAGGAGGAGGAAGCCACTCTGGAGGCCAGAGAGATCGCAGAAGGAGCTGAGAGACGGGCCCAAGAGATGCAAGCCCGTCTAGATGAGTCTCTGGCCAGGTTAGCTGCCTTCTCACGCTGCATGTCCTCACTGCAAGATGACCGGGACAGAGTTTTGGACGAGACCCGCCAATGGGAGACTCGCTTTAATGATGCTCTGCAGGGTAAGGAGGCTGAAGTTCGGGAGGCTGAAACTCGTGCTAAGGATCTGGCAGAACAGCTTCAGAGGGAATCTGCCCTGAAAGAGGAACTTCAGCTTTCAGTGGACAGGTATTCACTTTGTCTTATGTCCTTGAATTGATAATTTTCTGCTTTAATGCTTAAAACTCACAAGATTTTCTTTTTCTTTTTTCTTTCAGACTACAGAAAACAGAAAAAGATTTGCAGCTGAGACTGGAAGAGGAGGGAAAGAAAGTCACAGAGAACCAGGCGGCCCTAGAGGAGGAGATGAGCAAGTTTCAGCAAACTACAACTGAGCTGCAGTCAGCACAGAATGAAGCCCAAGCCCTGAAAAAAGAGGTGGAGAGTCTCTCTCAGAGGGCCAGAGCTCTGGAGGAGGCTGTGGGTCGGCTGCAGGGTGAGATCGACCAGGCCAGGACCGAGCTGAGAGAGAGGGAGGCTGAAGAGAGGCGGCTGTGTTTGAACGTGGAGCAACTAGAGACAGACCTGCGGTCCTCTAAGACATTGACAGAAAGTCTGCAGGCCGAGTTAAATGAGAAGGAAAGGAGAGAAGTGGAAATGCTGGGGGAAAAGGAGCAAGCTGCTGCTGAGGTATTCATGTTTTCATCTACAGTGCAAACTATATATTGTTCATGGATGTTAACTGAGACATGATTTGGCAGACATTACATATTCTTAACACGTCTCACTCTTCTTGTGTGTTTCATTTCCCAGGCTGCAGATGAGGCTAGAAAGGAGGCCGACAGCAGGGCACAAGCAGCTGAGGAGGAGCTGGAGCAGAGAAGAGGGGAGGTGCGCGATCTGGAAGAAAAACTGCGAAAGGCAGAGGAAGAGGGCAACAACAGAAAAGCCAGACTGGACTCTTTCATGAAGGCCATGGGCTCCTTGCAGGACGACAGAGACCGAGTCCTCAACATGTACAAACAGCTGGAAGAGAAACACCTGCAGGTAAGGCACAAACAAACTAAAGCTTATAGTTTGTGTAAAGCTGGTTTTAGTAGCCAAAATAATTTTTGCATTGTTTGTATTGCCCAGGTGATGATGGAGAAGGACGGTCTGATCCAAGAGGCAGCAGGGGAGAACAACAGCCTGAAGGAAGAGCTGCGCTCTCTGCTGGTCCAGAGAGACGACCTGTACGCTGAAAGGGCCAAGCTGTCCGCTCAGCTTCATGGCTACCGCGAAGAAGTTAACCAAGTCCTGAGCATGAAGGACTCCCAACACAAACAGCTTCTGACAGCTCAGCGAGAGCGTATTGCCTCTCTGGAAAGGGTACGTGGGGAATTGGAAAGTCAGTTAAAGAGTGTTAGCAGAGCCAGAGAGACAGAAGTAGAAGCAGGCAGAGTTGAAAGGGATACTCTTAGTCAGGCAGTTGACCTTACGACAGCACCACAGGTGATCGATGCTCCCGGTGCAGAGGTTGAGAAGCTGAGGGAGCAGCTGCAAGCAGCGAGAGAACAAGTGGAGGCATTAGAGGAGAGCCTACTGAAGCAGAGACGAGAGCAGGAGAGTAAGGGCAAAGAGCTAGCTGAGCTGCGATGGGAGGGAGGTGTGATGCGGACCGAGTCAGAGAGCGCTCAGGAGAGGGTGGCAGAGCTGGCCCGAGACTTGCTGGCTGTCGAGCAGAGGCTGCTGGAGGAGAAAGAGGTGACGACGAAGCTGAGGGCAGAGAACCAGTCATTCTCCAAAGCCATGGCCTCCCTCCAGGCCAGCAGGGACCAGGCTGTGAACAAGGTGGAAGAGATGAGCAAGGCAGGTGGCCACACAGCACACAGCAGCCCCGGAGGCTCCACTGGAGAAGTGTGGGGGCTGAAGAATGCACTACAAGCCCTGCAGAATGACAGGGAGAGACTGGTGGGTGACAATAAATGTTGTCTGACAACTCTCCTGAAAAGAAATATCAATGAAGATCTGATCGGTTGTGTTAGTTTGTGGATTTTCACACATCTACAGCATCTCAACATATTTGTTGTCTTCCCTTCTCTTTGTGTGCAGCTGGAGCAGCTTCAAACACAGACGTCTGAGCTCAAAAATCAGAAGTCAGAGCTGGCTCGACTGGGAGCAGGAGAGCTGATTAAAGTCAGCCAGGAGCTGTTTGAGGAGAAAAAGCAGAATGAAGATATGCTGGGAGCCATAATGCAGCTAGAGAATATGGTGGATATGGGCAAGCAGGAAATAGAAACTCTTAGACTGGAACGTATTGACTGGATGGCTCAGGCCGAGCAGCTGAAGCAGCAGACCCTCGTCACGCTCTCGGAGAGGGACCAACAACTGCGGCAACTCACCGCCATGCTGGAGGACGCCCACACTCAGAAGCCCAAACTTCAGCAGGAACACTATCAGAGAGAGGTAGGCATCTAGACATGTGCTTGTACATCTGACTGTAAAGGGAAATATTGGATTTCCTTTCTCTGATTGTTTGATTTGAAGGATTTTAGAGGCCTGCAGAGGTCAAAATAATCCAGTATTTCACCAGAAACCTTTTCTCAAAATCTCATACCACATTAGGAATAAATAATTAAATGGTATTAGAAACATTATTTTGATCTAAAGCTGTTCAGAATCTTTATTGGCTTGCAGAAGGCACAACATAAACTATAATATCAGCAAGACAGCATGAGGATGTTGCATATCATGTTGAACGCTCTTCAATGTCATTATCTTCTCACAGGGCACAGAGGACGTGGACAGCGCTCCCGGAGCCCCACAGGAGCGAAGCAGCCTGCTGGACAGCCACGCCTACATAGCTGAGGTCAAAGAGCTACAGAGAAGGTGTAGTAAAGGCCGAACCTTACCAGAAAGTCTGTTTTTAAAGTGGTGTGATAAAATGTACGGATACTAATAAATGTTTCACTCTTCCATCAGGCTGGATGAAGAGATGCAGCAGAGGGTGGCTGCTGAGGAGCAGCTGATGGCCACGCAGGATCGACTCAAACTGTATGAATTGTGATAAAATTGATCGCTAATCCCACACAGCAATATTTTTATATTAACAATTGATTAAATTACTATATGTAATGGCTTGTAGTGACACACCCACATAAAGTTATCACCTGACTGCAGGTCTCCTCAGCTTTGTGATGGATTTTAAGCCTTTTTCAGCTCATTGTTTTGTTTCTTTGGCCCACTGCTTTAAGCAAAAAAAAAGCTGAACCCACTGTATCTTAGCTGCTAAATGCTCCACTACCTTCCCATAATGGAATGTTTAGCAGCTAAAGAGCCAAAACATTGCGTCACTATTGTCCCAGAACCAAATTGCTTGTTTTGTCTAAAAAACAGTCCAAATCCCAAAGATAATCTGATTCATTACAATAGAAGACTAACGAAAGTCTGTCAATCAAATAGTCGATTAATCAATTCATTATTTCAGCTCTAAAACACAGCACACATGACAAGAGATGACATTAAGCTTTATTTTCCTCTTGTATTGTGTTGCTCTTCCATATGTTAAGGTTAAAGAGGGAATTGATTATTAGATTGTCATTGACTAAATGTTTTTCTGCATCTGAATTCGTCTAGCCCTGATAAATATGACATCTGTCTGTAACATCTGTTTTTGTTATTCTTATTATTAGTCACAGCCAGGCTAAATGGCACTCTGCACAAGAAGAAGATCACTCAGAGACCGCTGTTTTCATCGAGCCGCCGGAAGGAGCTGTCACTCGAGTAAGGCTGCACTAATGTCCTGCCCCACCTCATTTGTCATCTTAACAACCATAATAATAAAGACGTATGAGCTGAACGTTTCCTGTAACCTTGCCTGCCTTCTCTTGCAGACTCGGAGAGGCGGTCCGGGTTTGGTGCGGATGCTCCGAGTGGCCTTCTGCTCCCGCCAGCGTACCCCTCTGCTGTTCAGCCTCTATCTGCTCATTGTGCATGTCCTGCTGCTGCTGTGTCTGGGAGGATACCTCTGAAGCCAGCTACCTTTAACAAAACCTGACAGATGAGAGAGAGCGAAAGAGAAGAGAGGAAAGAAAATGGAGATGTGACACAGACCTAACCCAAGCCATCAATATGTTTTATATTGTTACTCAATTGTAGAAGTGTGTGAAGGGTGTTCTACATACAAACATTGCACTTTACAGGACATAATCTTCAGCCAAAGTATATAGATTTCTATAGGAAGCTGCTGTCATTGATTTTAACTCTTGTATGATTTGGAGGGTGTATGATACGTTTTTCAAAACTCAAAGAGAGAGGTGCATAAAAAGGACACGGTTTCATTTTTATTTCTAAAAGTCTATAAGTAGATTCATAATCAAGTTTTTCGGCAGGTGTTCTTAACGTGCCTTTTAGATTCTGATATAAAAGGGTGGCTTTATGTTTAACTTTGACATTTGGGGGGGGGGCTACGCTACTTTATAGGAGATTGATATCTGTCCGTTAAATATGACGCCACAGCTAGCAGACAGTTAGCTTGGCATCAAGGCTGGAAACGTGGAAAAAGCTCGCCTTGCTGTCACGCGGTAACAAAATCCACCCAAAAGCGACTCTAAAGTTCACTAATCAACACGTTATATGTCGTTTGTTTGAATTCGGACAGGAACTGAAGTAAAATAGCCGCTGGACGGGGGTCATATGCAGGTGTTACACAGTATTCTGTTACTTACAGAGCCTCTGTTCTGGTCCGCTGTTACCTCTCTGGCGCCATAGTTACCGGACTATATATATATGGCGCTGTATGAGCGGTTGCCAGGCAACCAGCGCAGACTCTAGCAAGTTACTTGACGAAGCCGAAAAAAGTTCAACTAGATTTTAAACCCTTCGGTTTGTGTTTTTAAAAAAATGAAACCAGATACAGTTAGGTCGCTTTAGATGTGCTGGTAGGTGGATTTCGCTTCCGTTGTTGTTGGACAGCGCAAGGCTAGTTTCACAACTTTAGGTTGTTGTGGTAAGCTAACAGCTAAGCTAACCGGCTGCTGTCTGCAGCCTTTTATTTAAGGGACAGATATGAGAGTGGTACCAATCTCCCTTCTTTTTGGATGGCTTGAGGTTCAGGATGTGCTGTTAAAGTCCAGCCGCTTCCTCTTCTGCTCATTTCATGCACAAAGACGGAGCACAGTGCAATTTCTGTCCTTACACATTCCCATTGTGTGTTTTCCTTTCATTTAATTTCCTCTAAAATCACTTTTTTTAAAGGGAGCATTATACAGATATTTGTACATATGTATACGTGCATTATGTGCGTCCGAGGGTGTGGGTTTCCTCTGTTACATATCAAGGAAGAGTCCCTGCTTCTGTTGCACACATTTAGATTTGACAGTTTGTTCTGTAGTTTTTATGGCAGATTAAGTGGCCATTCAGGTGCAATGTTTTACCACCGTGTGGATTCATTCCAGAGGAGGAACACTGCTGTGTTTTCTAACGATCTCCATCCCATAATAGACTACTCTGATGTAGCATAATTTATTGTCCAACAGTTGAATCAATTGTCCACTACCAACCTGTTTATTGACATCCTCTTGATTCTTCTTTATTTAACTGCGTACTTTGGGTAAAATGGTGGCTTTGTACTTATCTTCTTTTCACATTCACGTTGTTCTACACATCTTACACCCACTGACTTCAACTGTAAATATCTCAAAAAGGGCTGTATAGAAAAATAAAATGTAATAATAAATGTGTTGGTGGTTTAGATCAGGGACCGATCTTGTGAAGCATTAATTTGCTCACTTGCGTGTCTGTAGAAAACAAAACAGACATTAGGATGTTTCATTTTAATTTCAATTCAGCAAATAACTAAACTCTTTTCTCTTTTTTTCAAGTAATTAACAATAAATGGGTTCTCAGTAATGGGTGATTTTGCCTGTTGACCTGGCCATGTCTTCAGTCATGCGTGAGCTCTTGGTCATCACAGCTTCTGATGGTTAATATAAGTGAAGTCATGACATACTGTGTGACATTTTGAAATGCACATTATTAAATGCTGGTCTTAAAAACACTAGAATCCTTCTCTATATGGAAGGAAGAACGATATAAACACTGTTTCTGCTGACACACTTACAGTCAGTCACTACCACATTCAAAGCTTTGAATAAAAGGCTTTTCCCCCTTTTTTCTTTTTAGTTGGATTATTATTACAAGGATGTGTTTACCTTTCATTCCCCTGTTTACAGCGTTTACCAGTTCATCTTAATATTCTGACCTTAACCCACTTTGCTCCAGTCCTTTGCTGTCACTGCGGCTCAGGCTCAGACAAAGCAGAGCGTCGCAGCTTGTTCTGCAGGACTACGTATTATCTGCCTTCCCAGCTCATGGGGGGGGGGGGGGATGCAGTGATGAGACCTACACAACACCGCTCCTCGTTTGCTCATGGAGTGTAGTAGTGTTGCAAACCTGACAGCAGTGATGATGCAGAATGGATTCAAACTCATTGCTAATTGATCAGTGGGACAAATCCCATAATGTACAATCAAATTGCTGTAATCTTTCTTATCTATTCACGTGGTTGATCACTGGGTCACATTTTAATATTGATTTTGAGTCACTGGGTCACATGACATGGAAGCTATTGAAAACTAAGTGCAATTCTTTTTTTTATTCACATACTTAAATAAACTAAATGAAATACACAGCAACCAAAATGTGTCCTATGTGAAACAAACAAAGTAGGATTTGTAATCATAATTTCTTATGGACAAGAAGGAAGATTAAGGTGGTTTCATGTAAACTGTTTTTACATGAGGCCAGAATCTGATAGAATAAGGTTTCATTCATATTTTTTGTTACTGTTTTGTCCAATAGCAGGCTATTTGAAAGCTTTGAACCTTTATATCTGTGTGTGCAGGAAAGCCAAATTTACCAGCAAATAATACGTTTTGTGATTATTGTTTAGTCACTATGGCCCTTGAGTGTGAATGCTCACTAATCTCTCCCGGGTTTTTACTTGTGTTTCATTTGTGTGAGTCTGCCCCCAAGTGTTGTAACCACACTACAGCGGGCTAAATCACAGCTGTACATTCAAGTTCTGCTCATCTAAATGTTTCTAAAGTAGGCAACCGTTACCACAAATGATAGCCCATAATTATTATTTAACTGCTTGTGGTCTAAAGTCGTTGTAGCAGCTCCTGTATCCTAAAAGTCGTACGTGAATGCAGCATAACTTTCTTTTTCTTTTTTCTTTTCTTTCTTTTTTTATTGAAGTCTTATTACTACTGCAGCCATATCAAAGCCATATACGTGTTTGTCGGTTATTAGTTGAACAATGACATAAGGACGACGTTTGCTCTGTTATTTACATCAACGCGCGTTCACGCGCGCGAGATCCGCGTTCACTTGTCCATCAAACTGTCACAACTTGGAGGAACTTGCAGGAGCACTGGCGGTGTCATATCCACCTTAAGCACGCATACATCGCAGCGACAGCGAAAAGGTAAGGTTGTATTTCTTTGTTTTACTTCATACAAACTCACTAACTCGTTTGTGCTTTTATTTTATTCCTCTTTTAAACGAACATTAAGGAAGTAGTCACAGCAATGTCTACAAGGGCTGAAACAGTAGAGTTAAATGGGTAGGGCTAAAGTTAGCATATCTAACTTAATGTGTACCTGTATGTCCAATATTAACAATATAATGTCCAGTATTACTAACACTACTATTACCTTAGCATTAATTATATCAATATAAAGAATAGATTTTATTCCTCGCTCAAGAAACAAATAGTTATTTTCAGGAGATTTTAAGGTCTTAAGTAAGTAATTCACATATCATGTAGTTCTGATACTGTTTCTGAAGTAGTTACGTGTCCTTTTACTACATGAAGTCCTGAAGTGTGTTTCATTATGGGGAAATGAAGCATCATGTTGAAAATAACTTAACTTCCTTTTTGGAGACTTCAGCAAATGGTGGTCAGAGCTTGTTGTTGTACACGGGTTTATTTAGTCATCATAACAAGTAACCAGCGAATAGACTTGTCAGTGCATAATAGTTTTGAATATGTCCATATGAACACATGCATAGGTCATTATTCACAGTTGTACACTGTCTTCAGTGTGGCTCATAGTGTTTTACCTCCCCAGATGTGGAAGTCAGTCGTGGGCCACAATGTGAGCATGAAGGTGGCTGCAGAGGGGGACGACTGGGAGACAGACCCTGACTTTGAGGTACCGTATACTTCCTGGAGTGTGTGTGTGTGTGTTGGTGCAAACACTCATCAGTCAACCCTTTCTGACTTTGGGTTTCAGAATGACGTCTCGGAGCAGGAGCAGAGGTGGGGAGCGAAGACCATCGAGGGCTCGGGACGCAAAGAGCACATCAGGTAAGAGGTGAACGATTATTTAGAAGATGTATGCGGGTCAGAGTGGGTGCTGCGTAGAAACAGGAAGAGGAAGTGAGAGCAGAGTGCAAGCTGTCAGGCAGCAAGTCTCTCCTAATATGGGTAATATATGATGCGGATTTAAACCACTCTGCTTATTGCTGCTGACATGGTGAGACCGTAGATTCAGGCCGTAGTGCTGAATGTAAGAACAGGACTAGAGAATGCTCACAGATTTAGGTATCAGCTGGTGTTTCTCCTCCTCCGGCAGGACACTTCATTTACCTTCACTTAGTGCTTCAACCAGATATTGTAACATACTAGATTATACAACTCACTGATACTTGGTATCTAGTAGAAAGTAGACCATTTGGTCGTTTTCGTCTGCCTTCTAATTTGTACACTTTTTTAAAAGCGTGTTTCTCGTTCCTTATATAGTTTCAATGTCTGTAAAGAAATAAAAACTGCCCTGTGTATGAATTGTGCTAATGCAACCCCCGTATGACCTGCCAGTGTTGCAGAACTCAGAAACAAGGTGGCTGTGGAGCACGAGCAGGTGAAGCAGAAGGATCAGACTCCCAAGGCGTCGTATGGATATGGAGGGAAGTTCGGAGTGGAGAAGGACCGAATGGACAAGGTCTAGACTCCATTTCATCCGTTACTCTGCACCCAGTGCTTACATGAACCGTACGCTGTAGGCTGAATCTGTTCATAAACGCACCTCTGCTGTCCAGGTGGCTTTGGGGAACGACTACGTGGCACAAGTCGAGCAGCACTCTTCACAGAAGGACGCGGCACAAGGGTTCGGCGGGAAATTTGGTGTTCAGAAAGACCGCGTCGACAAGGTGAGAAGACGAGCAGAGCCGAGTCCCCTTCCTCTCAAAGATTTGCATTGACCTTCCCTGAACGATGTACAAGCAGAGTTTGAGTTTAAAGACGTGTAACCAGCATGATTTTGTGACATCCCGGCTAGTTTAGGAGCCAATCGTGGTTCAATATGCAATTTGAAAATTGAAGATTGAAGGCTTTAAGATTTTTAAATAAGGGAGGACTAGAGTAGATTTGACTTCACTAGTTTTTTTGTGGGAGCAAAGTGTTTTAAATGTCAGAAGGGATCTTTAAAGCAACATATGAACCCTAAATGCGTGTCTCTGTGACTGACAGTCTGCCATGGGCTTTGAATACAAAGGAGAGGTGCAGCAACATGCATCTCAGAGAGGTAAGTCATCTGTCCAGCGTCAAAGAGGCCCCCTCACTTACAGTACATTACCTACCTAACAGAAAAGTCTCATCCCAAATTTTCCTCACAATCCAAATGGATGTTAGATTACTCAAAGGGATTTGGAGGGAAGTACGGGGTGGAGAAGGATAAAGTGGACAAAGCGGCTCTGGGGTACGACTATAAAGGCCAGACAGAGAAGCACCAGTCTCAAAAAGGTGAGTTTAAGTTGTTGCATTTGTCAGCTGTGACACTCTTCGCTTTACATTTGCTTTATTTTGCATTTGCATGTTATTTGTTCACCAGACTACACTAAGGGATTCGGAGGAAAGTACGGGGTGGAGAAGGAGAAGGTGGACAAAGCTGCCTTGGGCTACGACTATAAAGGAGAAACAGAGAAGCACCAGTCACAGAAAGGTAAGTTAAACGTGCTGCGTTTGTCAGCTTTGACACATCTCATTTCTTTATTCTGTCCTCTTGTTTAATTTCACATTCAGATTACTCAAAGGGATTCGGAGGGAAGTTTGGCGTTGAGAAGGAGAAGGTGGATAAAGCTGCTTTGGGCTACGATTATAAGGGGGAGACAGAGAAACATCAGTCGCAAAAAGGTGAGGAAACGCCCACGTGTGTGTATTTGAAATAGCAGAGGACTTATAGAACAGCACACTGATCAGATTCATCTCTGTTTAGATTATTCAGCAGGTTTTGGAGGTCGTTATGGAGTCCAGGCAGACCGCATGGACAAGGTCAGTATTAGAGCTGCAACAATTCACTATTCTTTGATTAATCAGGAGGTTATTTCTCAGATTTATTGATAAGAGTTTATTCTGTAAAATGTGAAATCAAACCAATTGTCATTTTAATGTGTTTCATATCAAATCAAAAAAGCCTTTTGGGATGAATGTTGATTATGCCTATTCCAGCCTCTTTTAATAAACTTATTGTGCATTCAATTCAAGCTATAATTTCCACATAATATAGACGTGGACAAGCTTGGTTGTGTGAATAATATTGATACGTATATAAAAATATGAATAAATGTTTGTGTAAAATGCCGTCATGGTATAGAGTGTGTGGTTTATGTGGCTTTGCAGAGGTTTCAGTCAAGCTTATATCTTATAAAGGACCAACTTAGGGATAGCTGTGGTATTGAACTCCGTCGTGTACCATACATGTTCCTGCTCTGGCAACCAGAGCATTATTCTGTTAGTATTATTATATTATATTATATTATTTAATTATTGCTATATATGACAAATCTGATACAAGCAGAACATGTTTACATTTGAGAAGCTACAACCAACAAATTGTTGAATCTCCAAACTGTTCATTTTGATTAACTCATCCTTCCAGCACGAGTCAGTATTGAAATATTGAAAAGGGTGAAAGATCAGCGTTTCTTCCTCTGTTGATCTCTTTTAGAGTGCAGCTGGCTTCTCAGACATGGACTCCCCTACCTCTGCTTATGAAAAGACAAAACCACTAGAGGCCTGTAAGTTCATCTTTTCACTCGACATCATCACCCCTGCTGTGGCAGCGAGGAGTCGTCCATGTCCCCCCCCCCCCATGTCTTCAACGATTGGAAACAAAGCAGAGGCCATTGCTAATGAACTGTATTTATATTCATCTCTCTGTATCGTGCAGCAAGTGCAGGTGCAGGAAAACTGAGGGCCCGCTTTGAGAACATGGCCATGGCTTCAGACGAAGAGAACAAGAAGAAAGCAGAAGAGGAGAAAGCGAGGAGACAGGCCAGAGACTGCAAAGAGCGAGACGCAGCCAAACGCAGACAGGAGGTAACACACAGGCTGCACTTCAGCGTGTCAACAAATCAACTGTTAACAGGCAGAGTCATGGTTTCGTGTTTCCTGTAGGAGCTGAGCAGCAGAGAGGAGGAAATCCTCCCACCACCTGTTCCAGATGTGGATCCAGAGTACGACACGCCAGAAATCCCCCAGCACATGCCGGAGATTGAAGAAATACCGGAGCCAGAACCAGAACCAGAGCCGGAGGTAACGTACTGATTTAGTCAAATATCAAATGTTTCATTCATCTGTTTAAAGGACAAAGCTGGTAATATTCTATACTTTCCAGGAGGAGCCAGAATACGACAATCCCCCGGCCCTGCCAATGCGCTCGGATGATTTCCTCGACCTGGATGCTCCCCCGCTCCCTGCCAGGTCACAAGATGTGGATGAGGAGGATGAAGGAGAGTACGAGGAGCTTGCAGAGCCGCCGCCTCCTCCTGTGCTGAACGGTGTGTGTCTGACATCAGTTAAATGTCAAAGCGTTCACAAATGAACTACTCATTCACTTCAATGTTAACTTTTACAGCTGTGGACAACGACTATGAAGACCTGACGTGCGGCCAGAAGGCAGTAGCAATTTACGACTATGAAGGAGGTGCGACGCCATTTCACTTCTTCATTTTTCAGCGTTTAATAATCATCTTCTCAACTTTTATCAGGACAAATCCTTTCGTCTCCCTTTTCCACACAGAGGCTGATGATGAGATCTCCTTCAACCCGGACGACATCATCACCAACGTAGAGATGGTTGACGAGGGCTGGTGGAAGGGACAGTGTCGCGGCCGCGTCGGCCTTTTCCCGGCCGCTTACGTTCAGCTGATGTAGTGAGAGACGCGCTCAGGGAGTTTTTGCATGAGCTTCAATGTTTGCACTTTCTCACGTTGCTCAAGAGAAGAGTTTTTATTTTAGAACTGTATTTATAGAATCACAAAGAAATTTATGCCAAAATGCATTCTTATTCGCTGATTTCTTACTTTTACTGTGTTATCTGAGGCTAGCATGACCACCAAACACATACCATTTGACAGGAATCTGCCCTCCAAATAAATGATTTGAAGCAAAGTATGGTTAAAAATGAAAAGGAACCAGTTAATGAAGTTATTGTTCTGTAAGTGAAAAGCATTTTATTTACAGTTTATGATTTTCGCATACATCTTCTATTTCACGATATATGCAGCGATATTGGAAAACTATTCCAAATTACTTTGAGATAGTGAAGAGATAACATGACATGAGGGGAGAAAATGGGGAATGACATGCTACAAAATGTCCCAAGTCGGACTCAAACCTGAGACACATGGTCCTTATTACATGGGTGCCCCAGGAATAATTATTTCAGCCATAGATCTGTATGGTTTTTTTTTTATTTATCAGAGTATGAAAAGATTTTAATTGTAGTAGAGAATACATGACAATCACCTGCATCGCTATGATGCACTAAAGGCAGACATACATGTGTCCCAACATTTAGATGGAGCTGCTGTTCCATAAGAACAAACCTTTTCCTGCAGTGAATTACTTTCTGTGAATGTTGTAATGCACTGAACAGAATGATATTCAATGGCAAAAACTCCAATTATCTTGTATAAAATAATACAGGACATGAACCTGTGTTTGTGCGTCAAAAGTCTTTAGAAGGCAAAGCAAAGGTCCTTCCTTGGTTCACCAGGAGATGCCCTTCTTCTTATTGCCCTGGCCACTTTTCTTCGCCATGCGTTTGCCTTTCAGTTTCTTGGCCTGCCGTTGGCTCATCCACGCAGGGTACTGACCATTTTCATCCAGCTGAGTTTTCTTGCTGCGCTTGCTGTCCATGTCCATCTTCCCGCCTGTAACACAAAAGACAAAGATCGATGAATAAACAAAGGTGAAACATTAGCCCAATCTGTGCCTAAAAGACACGTCTGCAGTTTAAAAATGAACTTTTTGTACACTTTAAAATAAGACTGGTAATAAATAAGCTGTTGATTCCCTGTGGACCACGTTGAGCTCAATCTTTCACTCACCGTCACCCTCCACCTCGCCCATATCCACATCGGTCTGCTTCTTGATCTTGTCAGCTGGCACCACAGTGGCGATCTCCTGCATGTCAGTCATGGCAGCTTCTCCTTTCTTGTCCAGATTCAGAGCTTGTTTCAGACGGGCCAGCTCCTTGGGGGCATTTTTCTTCCTCTTCTCTGCACGCATCTTCCTCTTCCATTTGCTTCGGAGGCTTTTTGCCATTTTATGGATTATCTGGGGGGAAAAAGAAAAAACACTTCAGTCAAATCAACTGGCTTTCAATTGGGTACATTCTTACCCAATGCTTTGTTTTAGACAGTAAGCAGCTCTGTAGGGTTCCACAAAACAAAACCCAAAAGCACACATTCACTGGATTCACTTAACAGGTATGAATAGATTGTTTTATCTTCAGAATAGCTTGATTTAAATTAACTCTATTATTCTCTACTATTCCACCTCAGTTTGTTTTTGATGATGACACCCTCAAAATTATACTCCTAAAGACAAACAATCAGCCTTTGGCCTTTAAAAAGCTTAAAATGGCTATTTATACGACAAAAGACCATAACTATAACGTATTTGTCCACATATCAACCATAATATAAAGTGAATCGTCACCTTTTCGTGGTAGTTACATTAAATACTAGATATTAGCAAGCTACGACCATCACAGCAATTAGCTTCGTGGCTAATTCATACCTCAGCAAGCTAAGTAAACAGTTCGCTGGCTTGTAAGCTATCCATATGCTACCGAGGTACATTTCGCATCAAAGCTGGCTAGTTTCGAGTACTAAATGAATACGGGGTGTTAGCATCATTATACATTATATACAAGCAGTCAGCGGTGACTTACAGAAAACTAGTTTAGCTGCTTAGAGTTTCTCCGCAGACATACAGGAACGCACACTGCGCTCCGTGCACGTGTTTACAGGTTGGGTTAAAAAAAATTATGACGCGTTTTTGAAGAAACCGCAACATGATTGGCTGTGTTAGACACTCTGAAGACCGCAGCTTCTGATTGGCTAGCGATATCAAACCAGGAAGTCGGAGGGATTATGTATGGTAAACAAGATGTTGAGGAGAAGATAGTGTACAAATCAAACCTCTAAACCGGTTTATTTGGTATACAGGTATAAATTAATCTGCTAAAATTAAAGTAGTATCTACGTAGCGTTGTCATGAACAGCTGTTCAACCAGCATGGCTCCTTCTCGCAGCCTCGGCTCAGTCTGCAGCCCTCCGCTCACTTCTTCCGTAACACAGATGTCCAGCATGTTGGACACCGCTGCAGAGCAAATGATGGTCCACAAAGATTTCCAGGCTGCCTTGGACACGTGCGACAGATGCCTGGAGAGTCTCGCCAACATGGAGCAAGAGGACAACAGGTGAATATCTACATGCACCTAGTATCTCCCGATTGCTCCCTGCAGCCTGGATGTGTACTGTCACTGTGTGTTTCTGCGTTTTGTCTCCGCAGATGTGGAGAGTTTAAGGCTGGCTTCTGCATCTTAGGGATTCAAGCACTGGCTGAGCAGAATCAGTGGCATGGGGTCCTCTCCTGGGTCCTCCAGCAGTATGAGCACCAGGAGAAAATACCAGCTAAAATAATGCAGATGTGGTGAGAGAGAACCGGAAATTTAAAAATTCAAAGAATAAATAAATACATTAGAGCGGCAACTAACAGTTATTTTCAATATCGGATTATGTGAAGATTACGTACTCAATTAATTGTTTTGCCTACAAATTGGCAGAAAATTATGCCCTTTGTAATTTCCAAGAGCCCAAGTAGGTGTCTTCATAGTCCTTGTTTTATCCAACAACAGTCTAAAACAGAAGGATATTTAATCTACCATCATATATAACAAGAAAGCCAGCAAGTCCTTACATTTGAGAAACGGAAATGAAAGAGTATTTGGCATTTTTGCCTAAAAAAAGACACAATTATTAACTGATTATCAAAATAGTTTCTGATTGTTCTTCTGTTCGGTTTCTGGTTATTATCTTTCCAGCTCTAAAATGCACATTGAACATATTTTCTCTCTCATTTTGGCAGCATACTTCTTTACTCCAAGGTGGGAGAGCCGGCTGTGACGCAGGAGGCAGCCAGAGTTTGGTTACACTGCCCCTCCAACAGCAGAGTCCCGGGGTTCAGGACGGTGGCAGAGCTGTACCTGCTGCACGTCCTCGTGCCTCTTGGACACAGAGACGAGGCTCTGGAGTTGATTGACGGTGACGTTGGGAGCAGCGTGTTCACGGAGGACCAGAGGCAGACGGCACGGGACGTGGTGGAAGAAAAAGAGCGACAGGATCGAGACCCGCCTCTAAGTCCCAGGATCAGCCCAAACCCTGAGATCACTGCGCATACTGTCTCAAGTCGAGGTCTCACATTTCAGTTCAGCTCTCATGACATGCATCATATAAAGCGGACAGTCGTTGTGATTGTGTTTGTGTTCTACAGGAGCTGTAATCCGTAAACTTGGAACCATGCTCAGGTTTTTCTACAGAAGACTGTTGTTGACCGGCTCCGGCTCATTCCCTCTCCGGAGAGTCTTTCTGGCTGCCGTCCTTCTCTACATGCTTTTTTTCCGAATGGATCCAGGTTGGATTAAACGTTCTTTGTAGCTCAGCTTCATCACAAGGTTTGTTGAAGTGTGAAACATTTGACTGGGATAAACCTGTGCGTTTCTTCCTGTTCTTTCCCCGCAGCTCTTCCGTCTTCATTCGTGTGGATTTCCAAACTTCTTCAACTGCTCAAACAGATGTGGAGTGCCATGTTTGCACCGTACAATCGGAGCAAAGGACTGTAAAAGACTGAAAATCACTATGTTTTCAAGTTTCATCAAACCTGTTTAAACATCAGTCATAAATATGAATGACTTTTGTTACTCCGAAGACATTTCCAGAAGTATTTTCTGTTTTCTGTGTTAGAAGCTACATATTTTTTGATTCTGTCAAGATGCTCCACAGACTGAGACACTGATGTTACCGGCTGGTTTTGGGTCTTTATGGTTTACATCTCTAAACTTTTCCCTTAAATTCACATCAGGCCCTTGTTAACACATCCTTTACATCAGCCATTCTCAACCAGTTGGCCTCAGAGCGCCATCTAGTGGGCTGCGGAGGCAGCGGCACTGCCAAAATGGAGACATTACATTAAAACATCGTCTACAAATAGTAAGTGAAAGAACATTCAACTTTGAAAAACGTTTAATTGACGTCTACAAATAGTCGGTGATTTGTGTTGAATACAAAATCCAATCAAAACCATGGAAGCTCAAGAGACTTAAACACGAAGCACTCAGGGTGTTGTGTTGATCCTCGGAAGTGTTTTACTCAGAAGCGGCTTTAAGTGACGAAAAGGTCGAGAACCTCCGGTAGGTTTCAGGTCCTGCTCCAACAATTAAACATCAGCTCCACCTCAACCAACTACAGCAGTACAATCCTGCTTTTACACGAATGCACGAGGAATAATCGAATGATGTGATAATAATATAACAGTCAGGGCTCGTTTTAAGCAGCCTACACTTTCTTAATTATACATCATTAACTCAGGTTGCATTTTCAACGCGGGACTTTCACTTGTAGTGGATCGTTTCTATAGTGTAGTATTAGTACTTTTACTTAAATAAAGGATTTGAATACTTTATCCAGACATAACGAATCTTATTGCTGACGCCATGTGAGATATTTGAATCCTTTGAATTGAGTTTACATTTACTGTAAATGTCACAAAAGTCAAATGAACCCGAGTAAAAAAGTGATTCCACGTTTGTGTTGTCGTGTAGTTTGTCCACGTTTCACAGTGCGCACGGTGACTCTTCAGTTTCGATTCCATCAAAGCGACGCGCAGAACCGAAACCTGTCCAAGCGAGCCCACAGCTGACGGCGTTTACTCCGACAACACACGAAATCGTGTAAAATCCGCGACACGACTCGCTCCTCTTCTCTTAGTAGACCTCGGGGGATGTCGTGTTAGTCTCCGGACCTCCGTGTGTGACGTCTGTGTTGATGTCTTACTGGAGGAGTTTCCAACTTTGTCTTTGGAGGGACCTCCACTCCGGTAAGGCTACTCAGCTACACAAGAGAGACAAACTGTACTTTTTACTCTACATGTATGCATTATTGTTAATTACTATGCAATATTATATTATAATATATATATATATATATATTACAGTAATACACACACACACAATTCTCAAACGGGCCATTCTGCATCATGAGTACTTTTGATACTTTAAGTACATTTTGATGCTAATACGTTAAAACGTTTACACTGTTGTGTTTCCTGAAGTAAAAGGTGAGTGCTTCTTCCACTGTAATGCCCTGCAGTATCCCATCATCATCATCATCATCATCATCATCATCATCATCATCAGTGAGCTTCCCCACTATGACTGCATGTGTGACATAGAAACAAGCAGTGACATAAAAACACAATACTGACGTGGGGTCTGTGTAAAATAAACGTGCTATTCGTCGGCTGTACGTGGGGAACTTAAACCAATAAACCAAACACGTCTTTCTTGTCTTCTATAAAGTGATTGATTTGTTTATTTAAATAAAAAGTAAAACGTGTGCTCTGCACAGCTCTGGGCTCCTGGGTGGACACCTGATGGTAGACCCGGAACATGGATAACATGCTTTTGTTCGTCACAATCTTATCATTTGTATGTTTCTGATGGTCTGTCACAGATATGAGAGGCCTCTACAACTACCGTCTGTCCTGCTGCGTGAACACTTTGCTGCAGACCTTCTCTGCTACCTGGGAACTAGCAGAGCTACTAGACAAGTAAGAAAATCAGGTTGCATGTTAATTATGATCCTGGCTTACCGGTATAAAACAATAAATCCTTTTCCCCCCTGGGAGTCTGTGAGGAACCAAGCCAGTCACAAGGGACACAAGCAGATAATGATATATGAAACACTGGCATAGTTTAAGTTGTAAATGATTACTACGGACACCTGTAACAAGAGAATAAGAATATTTCTCCCTTGGGTAGAGCAACTCAGTGAGAGAGAACAGACTGCACACCAGAAGAAGTTACTCTGTAAATTCATTTATTATACAAACCAACAATTATTTAAACGGGAACCACATTAAAAATGCTCTGCTTAATACTTCAGACAGTGAATGCTACTTGGACAATACTATACATGTTTTTTAAACAAATGTACTCACTAAAATCAGTCACAATAGTGTCCCCACCACAAACATGCCTAGTTGTAAAGTAGCAGAAAGATTGCCAGACTTTGCCTTTATATATAATCATTGACAGGAAATCACTACTATAGATAAAAATGTAAGGAAATGACAGCAGCCTCGAGCTGCAGGGAGGGGAGCTGCTAGGCTGTTGTTGCAGAAATGTAAAACACCAACAGTACATTAACATGCGTGCACAATGTGACAGTAATACAATGAGATGGTTTGGAGAACAACGACTCAACTTATGCACCTATGAGACGTGTGACTGGGCCTTCGCAGTGTCAAACGTAATGCTTTTGTTGTGTAAAAACCTCCTAAACATATGCACCTCGTAGAAATGCGATGAGACCTTTGAAACATGCACAGGCGTCAATCTGGAAACATGGCTGCTTTTCTCAGGTGCTAAAATAATGAAGAGTAATGAGGGTTTATGAATTGCACAAGGTGGGACACGGCCGCCGTGAGAGCGGGCGAGCGTAACGTCCCGCTACAGCTAAAGAAGGTTCTCGCCGCCATGAGGAGCGACCTCCCTCAGCCCGCTCCCCATCAGGACTTCCTCCACTGCCTGGACAGAAACTGTGTTCGACGTGAGGAGAAACAAGAACACAATTGAAGTGTTATACTGATGCAGGTTTATCTCACATCTTCTCACAATGAGGATGTTGTTTTGCAGTTTATGTGCAGCATGATGCTGATGAGGTGTTCCTCTCCATCATGAACTTCATGCAGCAGCAGATAGATGACAATAATCTGGTTGGTTTTCAATCATTACTATTCTTAGTTTTACACCTGAGAGTGCATCATCTAGATCTGCTCGCATTTGTTTTCTCTTCCAGGCTCTTGAAATCCAGAATCTGTACAAGACTTCTGTGGAGACGCACCTGCAGTGTTTAGAGTGTTCCTCCGTCCAGACTCATAGCAGCTACCTGCTCAGCCTGCCTCTGCCTATAAGGGAAGATCACAATACTCTGGTGCCGTTTCTTTTTTCTTTAGATGTGGATTGTTTTTGTCGAACAGTTTGGGAAATACACTTACTGTTGTCTTTAGCCGAAAGTAAGATGAGAAGATCAATACCGCACTTATGTCTGCGTTAAATATAAAACTACAGTTAGCAGCCGTTTGGCTTGACTTAGCATTAAGACTGGAAACAGGGATAAACAGCTATTCTTACCTCCTGTTTCTATTCTTTATGCTAAGCTAAGCTAACTGGCTGCTTGGTCTCGACTCTTGTCAAGAAAACAAATTAAGATATTTCCCAAAATGTCAAACTATTACTTTAAACTGTGCTGAATTTAAACTTACAAGCATTCTGAACCTTTTCAGGAAGGCTGCATGACCTCCTTTTTCGCGCCTCACGAGCTACGAGGCATAGATTGCTGCTTTTGTGAGAAATGTGGAAAGAAGACTCCATCTAAACAGGTAACGCTTGGTTTTAAATGCTTCCCAGAAAGTAAGAACAAACGTGCTGCAGTCAAACATAATTTTCTTTCTCAGGAAGTCAAACTGCTCTCCCTGCCTTGTATCCTGTACATGCACCTGAAAAGGTTTCGGAATAGCCGCGGTTACACGCGAAAACTTGACTGCATGGTTACGTTTCCGGAAATCTTTGACTTCTCTGAGGTTCTTAAAGAAGCTTTCTCCTCAGACTTTGTCCAGGTACTTAAAAATTGTTTTTATTTCCCATGAATTATCCAACCATTGTATATTTTGTCATCGTCATCCACAAGTTTATTTGTTCTTCCAGAATGACTGCAAGTACACTTTGCATGCAGTGGTAGTGCACTCTGGTGAAGCAACGTTCGGGCACTACACTGCGTACGTTCGTCACAGGGGGAACCAGCGCTGGTACTATGCAGATGACAGCCGCGTACAACAGGTACATTAAATCTGATAATCTCTCTCTCACTCGAATGCGATTTCTTTCCGTCTTATACTTGTTGAAGACTCTAAAAAACATTTGTGAGTTAAACACAAGAATCACAACTCATAGTTAGACATGAAAGCTCCTGTGTAGACCCCTGTTTCAAAACCTTCGAGGCACAAATTCAGTATATCTTAAGTGTAAGTTAAAAGTATAAAAGGTGTAAGTAAGGTGTCTTAGGCTTGATCCCAAAAACCATTAGGAAAGGAAATATAGCTTTAATCTCCACTTGTTCAAGAGCGATTTTTGTGTTACTTTGATTCAGTTTTATGCGAATTTGTGATTAATTTTGTCTTTGATTTGCATTCCAGGTCTCCTGGGATAAAGTGAAGACATCGTATGGAGGATACTCCAGGTAAATTGTTCCTTATCAATTTCTATGTCTGTTCAGTCTTGTATAGGATCTGTTGATAACAGTGCATGAGGGTTATGGAGTCCTCTTAAAGGAATAGTTCAACATTTTGGGATGGATTTGCTGTCTTGTAGACAGATGAGAAGAGTGATGCCACTCTTAAACATGAGTGACTGGTTTTGTTTCCCAAAATGTCAAACTATTTCTTTAATTTTGAGGAGGATATGTAAAAGCATGCACCACAATTAACCATTTATGGGCTTAATACAGACTTTTATTTCTTCTTACATTGACAAATCAAATGCTCGAATGCTTCAGCCTCATCTCTCAAATCTTCTCTCACCATCAAAAGATTTGGAATGCAGCAACCATGCCTTGAGCATTTAGTCACAAAACAACATGCGACTCCCATTTTAGCCCGCTTAAGAGTTAAATTTAAATTTTTTTATTAATAACATTTAAAGCCTTAAATGCTTGACTCCCGCTGACATCATGCAGCTTTTATCTTCCCACTTGCGGAAAGAGCTTTAGATCTTTAGACAAAGCCGTATTGTCTGTTCCTCAGTGAAGATTAAAGACTAAAAGGTGACTGTGTTTTTGCCAGGAGGGCTTTCAAAGTTTCGAACACTTAAGCAGAGGAAATCCGTCGTGTCTGTCATGTTGTCTTGTCTTTCACCAGCTTTTCTCCTAACACCTGGTAGTTATATTCTCAATTTCTATTCCTGTTTATTGTACTAAAATGTTCTTTATGTGTTCCTTTCATCTCTATCCCGCCCTAACTCTGGGAAGAATAACTTTGTTCTGTACGTTTCTGTCAAAAAATGTTTAACACTGTTATTTTGTTTTACAGAGACACAGCGTACATGTTAATGTACAGGAGAGACTCGAAGGACAGTGAACAACAACAACAACCTGAATTTTCCGGCTGAGTGGATGAATTAACCTGAGGTCAATCATGGTGCAATATAAACACGGGGATATAAACATAGGAATATAAACATTATTTCCTTTAAAACATTTATTGCAATATATGTTATATTTTTTTGTACATGGTGAAGGATTTTATATTTAATGATTTTTCTGACGTCATAGAGATCATCAAACACCAGCAGGTGGCGTTGAAGAACAGGACAGTGAAGGGTTTTAGACTCAGACCACACACACTGTGCATAGACGCAATGATACTGGGGGGTTGGTTTGAAGAGAATGCTTAGTTTAGATATTCACCGTTTGGGGGGAAATACCAGCCATAAGACTCAGTGTTCATTTTCCCGACACTGCTGTATAATATGAGTCAATAATGGAGAACAATGAAATCATTTTTTTCTCATTTGGGCCACCAAAAAAAAGCTCCTTCAGCATCTCGCACTGATTTTATGAATTGTATTTTTTCACCACCTGCAGGCCTTTTATACGATATTACAAAACTGATTTGGAATGACGCACCTTGATGCTTTTTCGTTCTTGTTCGCACGTCAACACCAGCACAATTCCAGCCACCTGAGCTCAAAATGTCTCCAAAATGTACATATATGCGCTTACGGTCCTGAAAAATGCCTGCTGTGTATGTCTTTGTTTTGAAAATGTATTGAGGACACAATCTTACAAAAACTAACTTAAAAAGAGGTGAAGCGTTTCAGTCGGAGCCGCAGTTGCTTTAACACTTGGTGTATACTGTCAGCAGAGCCTCTAAAGTTCCCACTCGCCGCGCCAAGAGTCGGGGGACCGTGTGAAATGGTGCCTATGTGCTGCAGAGCTCTGACAGAATGGAACATGTCTGCACAGTGCCACAGGCAGCGGGCCTCATGCTTAGTCATCTCGCTGCCATGTAGCACAGACGCAGCCTTCTGCATAGGGGGTATCTACCTCCCACATACGGAGCAAAGACCAGGGCTAGATGTATATCTCATGCGTCTACATTTGAGTCAAAGATATGGTTCGGCCTTTCACACTGAATTTGTGACATGAGTCCTCGTCTATACCTGTGACTTAGTCTCACTAATAAAGACTATTCACATACATAGAACTTAATTTGCATTTTAACATGATGGGAAATGTTGAGATAAGTGGTCCACAAGCAATATCATGCATTGTTATTATCTGTCACATATATATATATATACCAGTGGTGGAAGACGTGATCAGATCATTCAATTAAATCAGCTATAATCAATATTTTTTTTATATATTAACAGTGGATCAAGTAGAAGTAGAAGCATAAAGTATCAGAACATTAAAAAACAAAGTAATGAAGTACTTCAGTATCAGTTTCGTTCGGCCACCTCACCCAGTGTTTGTACAAAAGGCACATTTGGTAAATGCATCCCCATTAACCAGACTGATTGTCTTGATTGTGAACAACTGAAATTTCAGACGAAACATCAGAATCTGAATTGGAGTACGATCACGCCTCCATTTCCAAAGAACTGATTCTTCTCTTTGTGGGGTTTGAATTAATAATTCATGCTGTATGGCCATGTGTCAAGTAGATGTTAGAGGAGCACCTGTCCAACGCCCAAAGGGCTCATGTATAAAGTCTGACTGGACGTCTTCGTTTCTTTTCCAGCACGTGTATGAGGTCTTTGTCTCTATTGTTTGGGGCTGAGCTCTGGCCCCTGGATGTGGTTTCTCAGACACTTTATGGCAGATTTGATCATGGTCAGGTGTTAACCATTCAGCCAAGGCCACCTTATGTTGTATTGTTTTGGCATATCACTTCTCCAGCAGTGATAGTGATTGACACAATAAAACAGTAAAAACCACAACTGAAGCAGATATATGGTGTGAACGTAGTCCCAGAAGGCACATATGCTACAGCAGCAGGGATGATATTCCTCAGGCTTTGCACGTTGGCAACACTTAAACTGTTTTCTTTGGAGAATATATCGAGGTTCATTAATGCTTTTTAGTCATTGTTGATGTGTGTTTACCAGTTACTAGGTGAGCACACCACTGCGATCCATCGAGGAGAAAATGGAATTTGGCAATTTGAGAACCACTCTTAAATTTTCCCTTTTTTGTGTGGAGGATTTCACAGGCTTAGATAAATGCCTGTGCCTGACTTTACTTTTTTTTTATTTCATTCGAAAGCGACAAAAAAAGAAAAAAGCCAGAAAGCATTTCAGCCCTTTGTCTATTTGATGACGATCACCTCACTTGTCAGAGAATAGCCCTCATGCTGTTCTTCCGCACAAAGGCAGATACAACAGTTCCTTCATATTATGTCGGACTGTTCATCAGCCACTGAATTGTTTCAGACTGAAATCTCTCAACAATTGTTTGAGCGATTTCCATGAACCTTTGTACAAACATTCATGGTCCCCAGAGAATGGATTGTAATGACTTTGGTTGTCTCCTGACTTTTCATCTCGCACCACCATCAAGTCAAGATTTCAATTCTTCCAATACTTTGTGTGTTTTTAACCAAAAACCTGCAAAACCGACCCCACCGGCCTCAGCTGCACCTTGTGCTTATTGCTAATTCGCAAAGGTTAGCATGCTAACAAAGACCTGCTAGCATGGCTGTAGGTTAGTATTATAGTATTAGGGTGATATTTCAGGTTCATTATTAATCTACATACTTTTACTAGATGTATAATATAATATAATAATAAGTAGTAATATCAGCTATCTTGTCCATTTTAACTAGATGGTGTCTGTCTGTCTGTCTACTATATTTAAGTGCTTTACACTTTAATGCATTTAAACATCAAACCCACTAGAGTCCAAAGCTGAGATGGCAGTCAGTGTGGTTGAGCTTCACTTTTAGCTCTGTTTTGTAGTTACTGCAGTTTTTACAGCAATTATACATGTCTATGGCTTTATAGGATAAATCAGATGTCAAAACAAAAATAAAGTTACTGAGGTTTGGCTTTGTGGGGCAGTGTTGGAGCTGCCTGTTTCATTCAGAATTTTCATTTTCTGTATTTATTTTTACAGCCTTAAAAAGGAACTAATTAATGCTTTGTCTCTTCACAGTTCCCCTTTTCTGCTCAGGACATAGACTGTGAATTGGTGGCTGCTCTTGCCGTGTCTTAGTTCTCCTCTATAGGATGATTGTGTGAGGGAAGATGTTTTCCTGTAATTCAAAACCAAGACCCTTCAACAAGCCCAGTCCTGTGCCGACTGCCCCTCATCTACTCTAATCCTATATAACCTATCTAACAGCAAATCTCTGGGTGCTTCACGGGTGGCAAGGCAGCTCACACAATATCATTTCTTAACATATTAAGGTTTCAAATAGGAAATGATTTTCTTTTTTTGCAGGTCTGGTGACCATGGTGAAGCCTGCTTTTGTAAACAGCAAACAAGATGAATTGAAGGCAAATGTCTGCCGCATGACTTAGATTTTTTTGCCTCATATAAAACAAAATGGTAAATCAGATTAAGGAACTGAAAATGTATCTGCATATTTCTCAATGAAAAGAAAACCTAAATCCAGAAGTTAAACCCTAATTAAACCCATCTTGGGAGGTTTGTCTATCATCTACTTTGATTTGTGACCTGTGACACTCACATCTAATTTCAACATGGCGGCTCTGAGGTCATAGGGCAGCACTGTTTCTTAGCTTTAGCTGTTAACACATACATTGGTCTGTGAATATACTGCGGTGATTTCACTGGAATTCGTAGTATGAGCGGTCGTGTCGAGGAAGGAGCCTTATCTTTCCCCACTGACTTCATAAAATCTCCTCTCTGGTGGGAGAAGGGGAGTCTGGTCAACACAAAGTTTGCCTCTCTTCACATGTTCAGTTGTCCTCCCCGAGATTCTTGGCAGTCTGAGCATAATAAATAGAACATCTGCTGAATTTTCTAGGAAAAGGGATGTTGAACAGTCAAACTACTATGTGAACAGAAAAGAAAAAGTGCGGGTTCAATTTTGGTCTGGTTTGGTTTGGACCAGAGGTTGATTCACTTTCATGTTGGTCGACTCAAGATGGCAAGTGACACTACTATTTAGTGGCTAATGATATGTATTCAATCTCAGCTATTTTTCAGGTTATTTATATTTATTACAAAGTGGACTTCCAAACGGGAGGAGTTGGCAACGTGTCACAGATGTTGGTTCTCACAGGAGGTGAGCGGAGGCCCCTTGGTAATAGTGGTCATGACATGCAGGGTTATATGACCTGATGCCCCACCCTCGTCCTCATAGCTCCGTCGTTACCCTTCAGTTAGCGCCTTATCTCGGCTCCTTATCATCAGACTCAGGATTCAGAGAAGATCAGCCGTCATCTCAGAAGCCGGGCTGCTCAGGTTACAGGTGAAATGGCTTTACTGACTGGCCCGGGTAACTGTCACCGCCATTTTTGTGCACCTTCACTGGTGGCCCCTCCACTGGTCCCAGCAGTATGAATGTCTTTATTTTTGATGTGATATGTTTTCATTTTTGGTTATCAGAATCAGAATCAGAAATACTTTATTAATCCCAGAAGGGAAATTGCTTTTTGATACGGTTACAATGCTCAATAAAGTTATTGAAAAAAGAATAATAAACAGTAGAAAATAGAGG